>JAPYZS010001186.1:6036-34578 GCA_030522925.1 Trissolcus japonicus | reverse complement strand
CCTCGGGTGCCATCAGCAGATGGATGTGCGCGATCGCCTTCCCGGACAAGGACCACCGGCTGCCCAGCTGAACTGGTTGTCAATTCCAGCGGTGGAAGTTACCTACTCTGGTGAGCGGAAATGCCGAGATGTCCCGACGAATACGGGATCTCGAAGGAGATAAATGATCTGTTCACAGATCAGCCTCAAGGTGCTGCTAATGGGCGAGTCAATGCCCGCCTTGAGGTGACTCCTTTCCGGGACAATGAGGAGGAGCATTTTGTGAGGTGAAGACGCCAAGATGCAAGCGTGAGGGACAGCAGCGAGGAGAGACAGAAGCTAGGCTCAAAACACCAACGGGAGCATCGAAATTTGAACAGCGCGCCAAGGGACACCGAGCGATAACAGAAAAAAGCGAGGAGAGGGGAGGTGTGCCCCCGTCCAGCGAATTTCGGGAACCGAGCTAATCTGATGGAAGACAAATTTTGAAATAGAGAGTTCTGCAAGTGTTGTCGTGAAGGTCGAGCCAGGATCCGGACCAAGTGCTAACTGATTAGACGGGCCTATGCGTAGGGATTCGACATCGCCCTGTGAGTTCGTTCAGTTTTGTATTTCGTTTGATTGTCGGAATTAGCTTTTTCAATTGTAAATTTGATTCATTTGTAAAGTTCAAGTACCGTGTTAGATTTCTTTGGGATTCGATCTCAAGTTTTATTGCCATTTTGGTAAACACACATGTAATTAACGCCTTCAATTGTCTCGAAATTTTTGCGAAAGTAGAAACAATTGTATTCTTGTAAGGATCGTGTAGAGATTTTATATTGTAGTTCCGTTTTGTCGGTTGGGCTCGCTAGCGTGGCAGCCAACCGTTACTGTTAATTTTTGGTTACGATTTTAAAATTTTGTGTTGCTCACGGGCAGGCTAGGCCGTTTGCAGAACCCCGTTGTATCGAGGATTTTGTTTTATTCCGATGAGAAATTGGTAACAGTTGGCAATTTTCATGCGCGAATGTAAAGTAGTATATTATGAACGGCAAGTTTGGTTTGTGTCGAGTCTTTGGTTGTAATTTTGATGGCAAATTAACGAGGATAAATTGTTGTACTGAGAACTCGTAACGTGTGACAGTTAACGTATGAGAATTCAAATTTGTCCGGGTCGAATAATGCGACAGAGATTCTCACGACACGTGTTAATTTTTTGTACGGAATTCCGTCGAGGACGGTTATTAGTAATTTTGAAATTAATTGTCGAGTTTAATGAGAAATAGTATTGTTATCGAACAGGGGAAAGTACGGAAGTTTAATTTTGAGCTTTGAAATTTGTATGCTAATTTTGGAATTTTGTGTGAAGGCCGTCCCGTACCGACGATAGAAAGTTTGGTAATTTGAAATCGAATCGAGATTTTATTTTTGAATTTTGTATTTGAATTATTTTATTTGTTTAATAAAATTCGATTCGTAACAGATGTAAAGTTGTAAAAGTCATTGCGGTAAAACAGGCCATCCTTATTTGGAATTTTCTTGTCAGATTGGGACCAATGATTCCGCTTCATGTGGGGAATTGTTTTTATGAAATTTTGTTTATTTAGGTTAATTTATTTAAAGTAAAGTTAAGTAAGGTGTCTCTCATTACGAGAGGCTGGCGATCCTGACTTTTGTATGGTAAAGTAAAGTTTATTTGGTTCAAGTAAGATTCAGGTAGATTTAAATTTGAATTTTTGAATTTCCCGCGTAGCGAAGGTGCGGACAAAATTATTAACATTGTTGTACCGTTACACACTGTACAAATAAGACGTTTCCACCTCATTTTAAAACCTACACGCTAAAAATTCAGAGTTGATGTGTTTTTTACAGTCTGTAAGCTTCAATATTATAGTTCAACTTTAAATGTATAGTATTTTCAGATCAGAATCAAAATTTTTCATTTGAAAATTCAAGTCGTAGTAAACAATTCGAGTTACAACTTGAAAACTTGGTGTCAGAATGCCCGTGCGCAGAGATGTGCGCATAGTGCCTGTTGTCCTACGCCGACGCAGTGGATTAACAACAATTGTTTTCAACAATATTTTTCACTAACTTGAATAAAAATCAGAAATCGTAATGATTGTAATCACATTCTTATAGTCAATCTAATATATATAATCGATATGTAATTGTTTGACAGGCCTTTCTAACCTCAACTTGCTGTAAACATACGTCTTGGTGTGATTTTTAAGTTCTACTTGGTAAATACAGCTTGCACGCTTGCAACTGAGTTACAGCTTGTAAGCTCGAATTGTCCAGTGTTTTTTACAGTGTACAATCAATTTTTCATGATAAAACCTATGTTAAAGAACTTTCTTTTAGTTTACAGAATAATTTCGTCGTTGAACTAAATAACCGTGATAAAGTTCCTTTTTCACAATGTTTCGGCATTTTAAGGGAAGAAATACGTGTAACTGCCCGATAAAAAAATAATGATTTTTAAGAATTTTTTTTTTCAGTTTAAAGCACAATATATTGATGCTCGCAATCGGAAGAATGAATCTTCAAATGATGAATAAAAAAATGTTTTTCACTAAAAACTGTACACACTACTTTAGTGTAATGAGCCGCTAATTTTAGTACTTTTATTCCGAGAGATAAAATTCCGGGCATGATAGAACCCTCAATTTTCAAAGAAAATTCGAAAACTAAAATTTTTTTCAGTTTACAATGAAATGTAGTCGATGTACCTAAGAAACCATACGAAAATAACTTTTTAGACTAAATTGTAACATTGTTTTCGAAAATAAGGTAAAAGCACCAGTTTATATAATGTTAGGATTGAAGATTTAAAACAAATTAAATGAAAATATGCAAAAAAATAAAATATATATTCGTATTCTTTTACTGAAGAAAGGCGAGAAAGCGGTCTATAATTTTTTTCAAAACGACGAGAAGGAATGCCTCGCAACATTGTTCATGGTCAACGCAGTTGAAATGATGGTTCCACCAATGATTGTGTTTTCATATGAAAGACTTCCAAAACTTCTAACAGCCAGTGTACCTAAAGGATGGGCAGTGGGTAATACTGGCAACGGGTGGATGACCGGAGAATCATTTTATGAATATATTTCCAACATTTTTGAACCCTTGCTCACGAACATGGAAATCGTAAGAACAGCTGTCTTGTTTGTCGATGAGCATTCTTCTCACGTGACTCTGCCAACGGTGCAGTTCTGCGATGAGCGCCAAATCGAGCTCATAGCTTTGTACCCGAATGCAACTCACCTCATTCAGCTTTTAGATATTGCATTATTTCGACCTTTAAAAACAACGTGGGCAAATCTTGTTCACGAATAGCGCTTAGAATACGAACGAAAAATACATCAAGAAGATTTTGGGCCTCTATTAAAAAAACAATCGAATTGATGAACCTTTCAGTCATCATGAGCAATGGTTTTCAGGCTTGCGACCTATATACACTTACACCAGACGCGATACAATACAACCATTTTTTGAGAGAGCAAACAACCGCGGAACCAAACTCCAGTATTAGTGTTGTGAAATCAAAAACGCTAGAAAGGAAGTTCGAAGAACAGTTTCTGAACAGTTTCTTGCAGTTACTGAGGAGATAATTGGCGAACAATTATTGCCAGTTATGAAAACATTGGCCAAAACAGGAACGTGGACTGGAAGTGCAGAAAATCTCGGCCTGTTTCACTATTATTTGAAAGTCCTTAATTTCACAAGTAAAGAAATCCTACTTTTTGATTTATTACTGTGATTTATTTCTTTTTTATATCATTATTTGTTATTATTATTTGTTATTATAACTCTATTTGGCATATTTCTTAACTTGTACCTAACATAAATAGGTACAAATTCTATAACACAAGTTGGCGCAGTCCTTCATTTAGTATAACACAAATAGGCACGAGAACATTTTTTTTAAATCTAGATATTAACTACATTTGATCATTTTTATATATATTTTTTTTACATTTTTATATAGATATATTATTTTTTACTAATTATAAAATGGTTGAACTCGACATTTTAATACATTCTTTATCTTTTCTATATCGTTGTTCATTTCAAATTTCAGATTTTTGACAGCGGTAACCTAAAATTACCACAAACTGGTGCTTTTACCTTATGCGAAATTTGCATAAAAATAATTAGGTTTGACCTACAAAAAAAATAACAATAACAATTTTTTTTCGTAATTGTTGGTACATCGACTAGAGTTTTTTATTACCTACATTTTAAAGAAAAAAAAGAGGTCAAATCGATCAATAGTTTTTCGGTAATCACGCCCGCAAATTTGAAAAATTTTGTTCTGAGAAATACGCGATCACATAATTGAGCGCGATTGTAAACAAAATAATACAAGAAAACGTCCAATTTAACAATAAACGAGCTTAATTTATGTTAATTATAACCACAAAATCACACTTATGCGTTTATTATGATTTTTTAACTGATTTATCGAATGTTATAAACAATAAAAAAACCGAGGTGAACGCGAGCGGCGCGCTGATTTTCCAATTTTCGCTCTTAGTTTCATCAGCTATAACTTTATTATTATTTTGAATATCAAAGCAATATTTTGGGATAATATTCTTGGATAGTTAACTTATCGATTTTAACAATAAAGAAAAAATAGATGTTATATTTTTTTACACGTATTTCTTTCCTTAAACATTATATGTACATTTTTGTAGAAAAAAATTGCTTGACTTTAAAAAAATAAATAAATAAATAATGATAACAAAACAATACTCCGTTTCATTTTTTTAATTTATTAACAACAGTTTTCAATTCTCTTAATTTTGAACCAAACTTGAGTTCAATCCAATTAATAGTTTCATTTTTATCAGTCCTGGCATTTTGAAATAGGGTAACCGTACCAATGGATGACCGATTAAAATTCGGTACTAATTAATGATCGCTTATTTAAAATGCATTGTCTATCTTTATCACTCCAATGCAATGGTCATTCATTAGTCCCCGGTTAAATATTGGTGCAGTCAACGTATCTTGATCTAAGTAAAACGCGTTCAAAGATCGATGAGAGAAAATACCATTTATTTATAGTTTACAATGATTTTAATTCAATTTAAAATTCTAGGAGTATACAGCAAACCTTTCTCTTCTTTAAAAAGTACAATTGAACTTTTGATTTTATCAATAAAAAATCAAATTTTTTACATGTATTTCTTTTCTCAAATGTTTTTAAAATTGTCCAGTTATTTGAAATGTTGGTCTACCATATTGAATTTAACGTTAAGGCAGGGATAAAGACTTGTAAAATGACTTTTGTCCCCTGTAATCATGATTAATGCATAATGTCCAACAAAAATGTCTAATAAAAGTTTGGTAATAATTTTTTTAATATAGATAGATGACTTGAAATTGTAATGATACTCGTCGCATGATGATTTATATAAAATAATTAACAGTGTCTATTAAAATACCTAATATTGATTACTTCATGATGCTGACCGTAGGACCCAATAAACAATTCAGAGTTTTTCGAGAGCTCGAAGCAGACAAAAGCTTTTAAGTCCCTGATTTTCTCGTTGTGCTTTTTTCACGCGATCGTACAAGAGAGACGCAAGTATGGTGCTATCGGATGGAACAATCCTTATGAATTCAATGAGACTGATTTAAGAATTAGCGTTACACAACTTAAAATATTCTTGGATCAATATGATGATGTTCCGTTTATTGCTCTTAAGTATCTTACCGGTAAGTTTGTTATTGTATAATAAGCAGATTAATAATACAATAATCAATAATAACGAAGTATATAAATCATAGGTGAATGCAATTACGGAGGACGTGTGACCGATGAATGGGACCGGCGCACCCTCAATACAATTTTGGCCAAATTTTACTGCGAGCAAGTAATTACAGACCCACGGAATTACCTTTTTGATGATACTGGCATTTACTATGTGCCTCAAGTGAGTGAGCACACCCACTTTTTGGAATACATCAAATCTTTACCTATGGACACGGCACCCAGTGTCTTTGGTATGCATGAAAATGCCGATATTATCAAAGATCAACAGGAAACTGATCTCCTTTTTAGCTCTATCTTACTAACACAGGTGAACAACGTTATTAACATCATCATTATTCATTCTGTCATTCATTATAATTGTCACTGATTTTATTACTCCCGGGTAAAAAAAAACGCCTAATTTGATCTAAAAAAGATCAAATGTTGATAATGATGAATAGATCGGTTTCGATCACATTTTGATCTCAAAATGAGACAATTTTTGATCTACTTCAGATCAATAATGTCGATCGAAATTAGATCTTAATATAAACTCGGATAAAAGATCTGACATCAGATCTAGAATTGATTGTAGATCCAGTGAAAATCATAACAGTCGAGTAGCCTGATTGTGATGAAAATTAATTTTTTGTTATAGAAAAATAGAAATAACTAGAAAAAAGAATAAAATGTTACTTCGGTCGGTAGTTTTCACTAGCAAAGCGTATTTTTCTATGCTTTAAATATTTTTTCAAAATACTTTTTCTTGTGCAGTAAAAAATTGTAATTAATCCTTTGTAATCGAATCAAGATTTTCAAATGTATGTTATAAAATGATTAATCATGTAAATTATATACATAAATATATTTCTTGTTTCTGTGCAAAAGATTGTGTTCGCCAGTTGTTAGTTATTTGTGTACAACTTATTTGATTTCTAATTAGATTACGTACAAAATTCAGATATCAAGATAAAATTCTGAACTTTCAAATGTTAAATACAAAATCAACCTCGATTCAACGATGTTTTTTTATTTTTTTGATCATTATTTGATCAAAAATGAGAATTAGATGATATTACGATCAATTCTAGATCTGAGGTCAGATCTCTTATCCGAGTTTATATTGAGATCTCATTTCGATCGACATTATTGATCTAAAGTAGATCAAAAATTGTCTCATTTTGAGATCAAAATGTGATCAAAACTGATCTATTCATCATTATCAACATTTGATCTTTTTTAGATCAAATTAGGCGTTTTTTTACCCGGGCTGTTATTATTGTTATTATTATTATTTTAATTTATCCCACAACTAATTATTTATACATAACGATGTATGGCTGGGCAGGACACAGTGGCAGACAGTTCGTATGAGTCTTGCTCACCGGAAAAGTTGGCGCACACAATATCACAGGATATACTTTCAAAATTACCCCAAAAATTTAATATTGCGCAAGCAATTGCTAAATATCCGACGTCATATAAACAAAGCATGAATACAGTTTTGGTACAGGAAATGGGAAGATTTAATAAACTTTTGCTTACTATACGTCAGAGCTTGATTAGTCTTGAAAAAGCTATCAAAGGTTGATATATTGCCATTTTTTGTATTATCTTCACGATTTTATGATCATTTAGTTTTGGCTTTTTCAATTCGCAGGACTTGTGGTTATGAACTTGGAATTGGAACAAGTTTTCCATTCGATCATTACAGGTAAAATTCCGTCTCTATGGAAAAAAGACTCATACCCTTCTCTCAAGTCGCTTGGAAGCTACATTCGTGACTTTCTACAAAGGCTTAAATTCTTGCAGGCAAGCATTAATTCATTGACAGTGCACGATTTGATTATTATTAGTATTGTTATCTTATTAAGGAGAGGTGGGGCCCAAATGGCTAAAATCCGCAATTTTTTATGGAATCACGTAATTTCTAGATATTTGGTTTACCAGAGTGGGTTTTAGATAGAAAATCACATGAATCTCCCCCCCTCCCCCAAATATATCCCACCCCTTTTATTTAAATAAAAGGATTGAAAATAGGGTAAATTAAACATTGTTTTTCTCACCCTAGTAAAAAGGATCATATATTGTTCATACATAAAACATATATTGACAATATATTATTTTCAGCAAATCATATATTGACCATGTATTGAAAATATATTATCAATATTGATAATATATGGACAATATATGATCTTTTTTACTAGGGCAGGCAATTTTAATTCAATTCAATTGAAATTTTGCACATTTCTTCTTTGAAGCAGAATAAAAAATCTGACGCTCTTAGCCGACCGCATAAGAATAAACGTTAAGTACAACCGAACAAATTGTTTAAAAAAACATCATTCATAATGTTCATATCAAAATTTCAAATTCACTACATTGAAGAGGATTAAAAGTACTTAAAACTGCAAACAAATCTTTTCATGATTTTTCATGATTTTTGGGTCTCACCTCCCCTTATGAATAAACTCTCTAAATCTGAATAAGTGAAAATTCCATTTTTTGCAAAAAAGTGGACGATTCTGGAAATTTTCATTTATTTTGAGTTAAAATTTACTCAAAATGAGTCCAGAGTTGTCCACTTTTTTGCAAAAAGTGAAATTTGCACTTATTCAGATTAACAGAAAATTGCACAAATTTTAATCGCTTTTTTAGAACTGGTATGACAACGGGGCTCCAATATCTTTCTGGATTTCCGGCTTCTTTTTCACTCAAGCATTTTTGACCGGAGCACGACAAAACTACGCTAGAAAGCATTCGATTCCAATCGACCTTTTGATTTACGACTATATTCTACTGAAAAACAGCGTGTTTACTAAACTTCCAGACGATGGAGTTTACATTTACGGCTTGTTTTTGGACGGCGCAAGGTTCAACAAGGATACAATGATGCTCGACGAATCGTTACCAAAAGTCCTGTTTGATGCAGTCCCATACGTATGAGCTAATTTTTTATTGTTTATTTTTCTTATCCTACTAGGGAGTTCCTTCCGCTAAGCGGGCTGCGTCCCCTGCATGCTACGCACGCCAATCCTTCCCCCCTCAATTATGTTCTAAAAAAACAAAATCAATTGAAGATCAACGATAATTAAATAGGAAAACATTTTTATGAATTTTATATTATATGGGAAAACCCATACCTATCGTCTACTTAGACTTATATCCTTATACACTTCGCACTACAATTATTGGGCCACCTAATATTTCGATGAAATAACATATTTCAATTTGACTGGAATATTTCATCAAAACAATTTGATTTTTTCAAATTCAAGTTTAAGATTAAGACATCTTTAGAATATTAATTGGATCAAAAAATAACAAATTTCGAAACAGAGCGCGCTGTTAACTGTTGCCCTAGTAAAAAGGATTATATATTGTCCATACATAAATCATATTGACAAAATATTATTTTACAAATCATATATTGACCATATATTGACAATATACACTCCGCAGAACAATTAACGATCCACACCCCTAAAATTTTGCTTTTTTTAAAATGTCATAACTTTGATCCATTCCATTAAAAAAAAATTATTTTACACCAAATTGAAGCTTGGAACCTTAGCATTGACAGTTAAAAAGTTGATTAAAGGCGGAAGTTGGCCGCGGGTAGTCACTTTCGGCCAAGTTCATGCGTCAAACATCTATTTTTGACAGGTGATACGATTGACTGACTTATGACAGGTATCCTGTGTTTACATTTTGCAATTTGCAATGACAATGAAAATGAACAGATTTTTTTCTATCTACATTATTAACTGTGGATTAACTGTGGATATAAAAGTTATGGTGTCTCTTTATTAACTGTGGATATTAAAGTTATGTTTCATGGTCATGTGATAACGTGATTTTATAATCAACCAAAAAAGAGTATGTTTCTATTTTAATAGATTTAATAGATTTTATAGTTAAATGCGAATGAATCAATGTTTTATTATAATCAACTTTTTAACTGTGGAATAAACGAGTTCATCATGATGATTTACAGTTGAAAATTCATATTTAAAATTTGAAAATACATGTAAAAAAAAAACACCAAGCAGTCTTGGAGTTATAACATCATTTTTTAGGGAACTTCACACCATTTCTTGGGGAAACAACAATACTATAGTCTTGTGATTTGACGTAGAATAAGACACGATAGATTCCCAAGATTTTGTTCCGTGCATATAAAATATGAGAAAATACACTGCCAATTACAAAAAAAGCATGAAGTAAAATGATGAAATTGTATAGTTATAGATTATAGATTAACTACAAAATTATTACGTTATTTTATATTGATTCCACTGTCCCCGTTCTTATGCCATAGCCATCATAGAAATCACAGTCATTTTCCAAGGACCCTTTCATTTTGCCTAGCTCATATCATAGCTCTCCTTATATTTACCATAAACCACTGCTCTTTTCCATACTCTTTCTTCTATTTTCCATAGACTCCTATGCCTTTCTATGAACTCCTTTCATTTGCCATAGTCCCTTATAATTCATCGTCTTCATCCATAACTCTTCTATGATTTCCCTCAGGCTCACCGCAAAGCTTCTCTGTATTCCTATGTCACTTCCACGGGTCCTTTGTAACCCTCTTTCATTTTTCATGGTTTTCCTTCCATTTCTCATAGACCACTTTCAATCGGTATAACTTGTCTTAAACTTTCCATAGACTTCTATCATTTCCATAGCTTCTGTTTCTTTCCCCATAGACCTGTTTCAATAACTATAGCCCCCCTATAAAATGTCCCATAGATCATTTTCAATTTTCATAGCCCCCGTATGCTTGAAAATGAAAATGTAAAGTAACCCCTTTCATTTGCCATAGCCTCCTCTATTCCACCGTATTTTTTTATTCTCTCCTATGACTTCCCATAGACCTCTTCCATTTTTCATAACCCCCTTCTATTTCCCATAGATTGATTTTAATAGCCATTGCAATTGCCAGAGGTTGAACTTTTCAACAGAAAAAGGTTCCATCTAGAAAGGTTGAACTTCTCAACGGAGAAAGGTGTCATATCGAGAGGTTAAGCCTCTCAATATAGAAAGGTCTTATATAGAGAGATTAAACCTCTCAAAAGGAAAAGTTTTTTTTTCAGAGGTTCAAAATTGACCGCCAAAAATTGGAACAGTGGCGATAATTTTGTTCATTTAATTGTATTAGAAAGTTTTATAAATAATAAAAAATAATATATTTCAAAAGTATTAATATATCTGTGGCTGTGAAGAAAAACAAGTTAAGTGCTTTTTTATACATTTAAGTTAAAATAGTATATTTTACCTGAACCCACACATTCGTCTCGTGGTGTAAACGATATTTTTTACACCGACGAGCCAGGAAGTGCAGACATTCGGTCCTACTTTGGGAGCCGAAAGTCGGCACTTTCGGGCCGGAGGTGTGAAAAAATATTTTACGTTGGTTTTTTTATTTATGAGTATACAGCGCGCGAGGCGTGCGCTACATATAGTATATGGTTTAATTTGTCGATTTTTAACTGCACATTTTCACCTGTCAAAACTAAAGCAACAAACGGTCAAAAATGAAGTGGTTACGCATGAACTTGTCCAACGGTCCTATCCGCGGCCAACTTAATCCTCCATACAACTTTTTTAAGATGGAGTTCTATAAGACGAACTCAGAGAAGTGTTTCTCTGGGGATTAAAAAAATATAATTCACATGTTTTAACACTATTTAGAACTCTAATTTTGTTTGAAAAGATGTTTAAAGTTTTATTTTATAATGATTTCAACGATTAATGATTTCAATGATCTATCACCCGAAGAATATAATAAGAAAAAGAATATAAATAAGAAGAAAACTATAATAATATTCCATTATTGTTGTTTCTTTCTCTTTTTGTCATATTTGGACATATTGGACCACTGTCAACTGTTTAATAAAAATGTCTAATGTAATAGTCCAATAAACTAATTAAATGTCTATCTACCTGTATAATCAAAAAAATTATGGTCGCAGTCCTGAATTTTTGAAATCATGTCTAATATTATGGACGATAGAATATGAATTTTGGACCATGGACCAAGAACTAATACCATGGACTAAAAATATCAAATAAAAATGTCCAAAAAATGTCCAAAAATGTCTAATTCAGGTTACGGGATAAGCGGTAATAATTTTTATTAATATAGGTACATTTTACATAGCTAACCGTTCATTTTTAGATTTGGCTTTTGCCCATGAGAAAAGAGCAAGTAAAGGAACGTTCAACTTATACGTGTCCCGTTTATAAGACTACTGAACGGAGAGGTGTGCTCTCGACAACAGGACACTCAACCAATTTTGTCATCGCTATGAATCTCCCCACGGCCCGAGCGCCTCAACATTGGATAATGCGCGGGGTAGCCATGTTATGCCAACTATCACATTAACTTATGCATTTATATATATTATTCATATAATTATTAAATATAATAAATATATAAAAAGAGTTGATGCAGATGAGAAAATCACTACATTTTATTTTTACCATAATATTACTATTGTTGAGAAATTTTCCACCTTATTAATAGAGTCATTGACACATTTGTTATACTTATTGGCATAACGCATGTTCGACGAAGTGCACATACGGAAAACCAATCTTAAACGTGCTTAATTATACTAATCATCTCATAGACAAACTCGATGCGTACAAAAAAACTACAGAATTATCCATCTTTCGCAAGTGTCGATATTATTATTTAGAGAGAGAGAAAGACAGAGAGATAGAGAGAGAGAGAGAGCGAGAGGGAAACGACAAATGCAAGCGAGTCACATGGGAAAGGGGAAAAGCCGAGATACAGGGAGAGATCAATACGAGGTCGCTAGGCAACGAGCCTCCGGCGAGAACGGTCCGGGTAGACAGGGTGCCGCCAGCAGGCCGAAGCTCCCATCCCTTGCCATACTCTTCTTGTCTCGGCTGCTATAAGTCTCGCAAAACTTCATTATTTTAACAGTATTTTTAATATTATTTTTGTTGACTCCCCATTTTAAAACATTTTTTAGTGCTGCTATATTTTTTTAGTTTATTTGTTTGTTTGTTATCAAATCCAATTGCTTTTATTAACTGAATCAACAACACATTTTGGTCTTTGAAACTGTCACATAGTCATTCAATTTTTTAAATATACCAGACAAGATCGCGCGCGTTACATTTTTAATGTTTCATCAAAACAAACTCGTTTTTTTTTAAAATAAACTATTGGCGTAAATAAGAACTTGGCAAACGGTCCGACCCGCGACAAACATAATCCTCCAACCGACTTTGTCATTATAGATTATTATGGATATGGATTGAGGATGGAGGACGGAGGATATTATGTACTTTCTTATAGAAAAATCCATCTCTCACGAAAGAAATTCGGCGATCTTGAACTACGTTGTTTAAAATTTAAGATTGATTCACTGAAATGAAAAAAAGCAGAAAAAAGCAGCTATATATAATAAATGTAGCGCAGAAATACGTCGTACTGTGGTTAATAACCAGTTAACGTCATAGGGATTACATATATACTTAACTGGTATTGCAATTCACCACGGATATATTGACAATACATTATTTAAGAAATCATATATTGATAATATGTTATTGATAGTATATTATTGTGTTGTCAATGCATCAACAATGTATAGACAATATATTGACCATGCATAGACAATATATTGCCAATATATGAACGATATATTGATTGTTTTTAAAAATTACTAACATATTACCAATACATAGTCCCTATATAAAAAATACTCAAACATATATGGTCAATATATTGTCCATATATTGTCAATATATATTCAATATATGAACAATATCTGTGGTGAATTGCAATAATCAATTAAGTATATATGTAGTCCTTATGTATCCAATCTGACCCTGTGATTATCAAATCAATTGTATATTTTATCATAAACAGCCTCCGCATACGCTCTTTTTGTCGTAACGAATGATGTTGTCTTTCGGAGTCGACATTGTCAAATCTAGTCAGATGATCACCGATTGTATCACTTTATACTTCTCCTTTTCATTTTATTATTTTTATTTTATTTTTCTACCTGTAGATACTCAGCAATGTAAAAAATTCTTTAATTTCTTTTGAAAAACTGTAGAGCCTGTATTTTGTTACAAGGCTTTCCCTTAAAACTAATAAATAAATCAATCAAGTATATATGTAGTCTCTATGACATTAACTGGTTATTGCAATTCACCACAGATATATGATTTGCTAAATAATATATTGTCAATCTATTGATAATGTATGGATAATAATCATATGGAATGTATGATCATTTCAACTAGGGGAGGCGCGTTGCGCAGGGAAAAAGGTCGTCAGATGTACCGACATATTGCCGATAAGGCACAGAATTCGTGCGAAGTAAGAACAAATCTATTAAATCTGCTTTACCTCCTACTTTTTTCTCAGTGAAAACAAAAAAATATGATCGATGAAATGCTTACAGTCGCACTTTGTCAGAATATTTTGATATAAAATTGTTGCAATCGTATGCATTGATTGGTAAAAATTTAATTAGAGATAAAGTGATAGTTTTGCAAAACTATATATGTATTCTTCTCTTCTATAAGAAAAGTTTAATGATACCCTGAAGTTGGGTTTGCGGCTAATTAACGCCTGATAATTTTTTTTTTGACCGATCGATTTTGTTTACAATTTGCGCATTTTTGACATTTGATGTTTTAGAGTGTCATTTATTTAAAAATTCATATAGTTTGACAATTACAATTTATAAATCCGATTGAGCGCGCGAATTTCCTAGTGTATGTATACATATAAACGTATGGCACAATGATTTATACAGGAAACAGTCGACACCTTAGGTTTTTTAAAGGTGCTATTTTTGTCTTACCTATTTATTATCTTACCTTGCTATCCTCTTATCATTGTTTCACATGCTCACAACTTATCTTAAATATAAAAGACTAAATATGTCACATTTTCTCCAGAAAAAAGAAAAATTTTAAACTTGTTTCAAAAATATGTTTTAATATTTCAGAAAGTGTGATATAATTTTAGAATAAGAATTGTTTTAAGATATTGATTTTGTTTGAACAACTATGAATATTTTGAAATAACAAGAATAGGTTAATATTTCTTCTCCGTGTGAAAAGTTTTTTTAGAATTTTAGGCACATTACTTTTTCAACTGTAGGTGAATTTCATTTATTATGTAAAAGATAATTTTTATTGCTTGACCATGCGTCTAACTTATTATTTGATGATTTTATTTTAAGCGTTTTGAATTTAATCGGCCAGAATATATGCATAATAATAATAAATAATATATAATCAACATTGCGGGCCTGAAGTATCTGAATATGTATAGAAAGTTTTATCAGTTTGAGATGAAGTTAAAATGAAATAAAGTAAAAACTATTTTTTAGATGAAAGCATGAATAATAAAGAAGATGAGGGCGTTGATGGGAAAGAAGATGATAAGATAACCTATGCTGCTCACTTACCTTTTGATTATTTATAAAAACATAGAGTTTTCTTAATTCGAAATCTATAGAAAAGAGAGAAAATCAAAATGTTTTGAAACAAGATATAAAATTAACTGACATGGTAAAAAAGAACAGTTGTTGATGAATAATGGAAGCCAGCGAGGAGATTGTGAAGGGTAACGATGCTGTGCGCGAGAGACGCTTCAGTTGCCAAGCAACCAACGTCCACCCTTTAAAACTCCGCCGACCTTCATCCCTTACGTTATTGCTCGTAAAATCCCCTATTTTACGGATGCCCGGGATTCCCCAATTTCCTATATGCGAGAGCACCAAGTTAAACTTCAAATTTCACGTCGCCTCTTTAACCATGCATTAGCTTAAATCAATGTTTGACCCTTTCATTCATCAAAAAATCGATCATACATTTGAGCTCTGCGCTGATAATAAATAAATACGGAGATCAGTGAGAATAGATAAGATCCAAAATACAGTGATCGCTGATATTTATTTCATCATTACAAGTTTACAAAAACAAAGTGTATACAATGTTATAAATGCGTCAACTCCCACTCGTGATAAAAGTCGACGAAATGTTGAGCATAGTCGCTTGTACAATTCGTTGTGTACGGTCCGCTCTTGGCATTCACCGCGTGCCTTATGAATTTTGATAACTTGGCACATGGAAGCCCGCAGTGAACGCAAGGAGCACAGACTCATTTCTCCACCTCCTTATCTTGATCCTCTTCTTCTTCTTTCTTCTCTTTCTCCTCCAATCATTCAACTCCTTTACTAGGTCGCTAACTTTAATGTGATGAACAATTTCTACTTATTATAATATATGTTATCATATATAAAATATCACCTTTTTTCATTTAAAAATCAACAGACATAGTTCATCCCGAGTGCATTGTGCTGCCGTTTACGACCACACTCCATTTGAAAGGGGCTAGTTGGACTTGATAATCCCGGCATAACTTATTGCTTATTTTAACGAGAATACAGCAGCTGACAAGCTACCATTGTCCCTAATAACTCGCTTGCTAAAATCTAGTGTCATTGCTTTATTATTATATTTTATTATTATTATTATTAATGTTATTAATATTGTCATTATTATTATTGATTATACGATAACTTGAGTTATTAAAGAAAGTCTTTAAAGTACAAGAACTTTATGAAGAGAATTATTTAGTGTTGAAATCCAGTTACAAATTTAATTTTTCTTAAAAAACATACTTTTGATTTTGATTGAACAAACAAACGATCCCAAAATTGCTTCTATATATATACATATTTAAGAAAAAATGACGAATTATATTTTGAAACATTACCCCCCCCCCCTATCAGTCTCGGGAAAAAGAGTGCAGTAGCATCAACTTGGCGACGAAATGCTACCGCATCTCTCGATATACATTTTATAAAAACGAGAAACCATGCGTAATCATTTTTACAATGCGCCATGCATGCAAAACTAAATATTAAATGTTGATGCTTACTTTTTTGTACAATGTTGTTTGTTTTAAATAAAAATAACCGATGAAAATTATAATATTGAAAATTATGTTTTTTGAACTGAATTTAATTTTAAAATAGATGAAAATGTTATTTAAAAAATGGTGTGACGATGAAATTGAAATTTGAAATGCAAATAAGGGTGGGGAAAAAGTGGTGGTTCGAGTCTGCTCGCACCCCTGATAATTCTACTATCACGAAGGGATTGCGATTGAAAAGTTGAATTCCCAACGGTTACGTTAGCCAATAGCGCCGGCCGCTTTTGATAAGCAATTGTAACAGCACTGCATCAGAGTAACATCATTGATAGAAGGAGCGAGTTACGGGGATCCTCTTCCCTAACCCCAACAGCCTTCTACACATATTTGTTGTTCGTGCGTGTGCAAAATTCATTCATATTTGTGCCGAGGGGGAGGGGGGGGGGCTTTGCACAAAAAACTAATTCCCGCGATCAGAACAATCGCTTTGCTGTGTATCAGGGTTCAAAGAGATTTCCATCCTAGCCGCCTGATATACATTTTTTATATTAAAAAAATCAGAAAAGAAGATTGTTAAATAGCAGAAAGTTGTTTTTTTGCAACTTTCAGAAACAAATCAAAAATATATTTATTTATTAATTAGAAAACTACTATAATTATTTTATATTATTATTAAAAAACAAAAAATGTTACTTACCTAAACCTTTCATTGGTCAGTTAAATTGTTTCACGTCCTTATGATGTAATCGACCACGTGTATTCCATGTGGGGAAGTTAACGTCTCCCGTAAGATATACGCTTCAAATTTTGTTGTTTGTGATCCATCATCGTGCGCCCTTATTCTTCTGCATTCATGATTTTCCGAAAGAATTCTGTAACACTGTCAATTAAGCGTCCAAATTTCATCACACATTTTCTCAAGTGCAAACTTGAGCTTAAAAAATATTTAATAAAAAAATGTGAAAACAATTTCAATTTTTATACCAGTCAATTATATTTCAAATTTTTGAAAATTTTCTTTTCAAAATGAATAAAATGATAAAGAAACTGAAACTGAATAGATAAGTTAAGAAATTCAAAAAACAATACCGAAATAGTAATTAGTATTAGACTGATATGAAGGGTAGATTACATATGGAGTATGCGGGTTCCGAGTAAATGAATTTCCATTAAAATTAAATGAATGAAAGTTGAGTTGGAAAAATATAAAGTGAGTGGTGATTGTTAGTTGAATCAAAGGTAAATAATAATATGGAATTAGGTACTATTTAGGGTATGGTAAAACATTATTAATAAATAATTGGTTGGTTGTCTCATCAGTTGATTACACATTGATGAACCGCGATGAATATCAGAAATGGTTTTGTTCTATTTTTTCTTACTGGTAGCAACTACTCAAGATGTAATAATTAGCTGACGTTAGCAGCTATTTTTCTAGCCACCAATTTGAATATGTATAATATAATATAACATACGGTGTGATGCAAACGGTTTATATCAGCCGTGAGAGCAAATGAAAAAATAGATTCAGTTTGACGTGTACTATGTTTATACAGAGTTGAGAAAAGAGTTTTTTACTATGAACTGCGGAATGTTGTGCAACATTTTTGAGATATTGTGTTCAAATGATAATTAAATGTGCAAGCGACGGCTTATTCATACTCCGTAGTCATGACGATCCAACACTACTGATAAAACAACAGTATATAATGTGTTTAACTGCATCAACTAGGGAAACACCTTGTGTATATACTTATCAAACTTTTTGATAGAATGAAGAACACCAAAAATTACAGATGACAAATGGATACAGCAACTAACTGGGCATTCAACTTGTATCAATTGGAAGCAATTCGATTAAAAAATAATGACGTTGATTGCAAAAACACCTGTAGTAGAAAATGGTCGAATTGAAGATTAAAAATCCAAAAGTGTGACACGTGATGTCAGTGCTTGGCACAGCACAATATACTTATATATTTATATGTATATGAAATGACAGATTCACAACACTGATATAACACTTTTGTGGTAACTTGATAGCACCGAGCGAAACTGATAAAAAGTGAACATAAAAAAGAGGGAGGATAAAACGTAAACATTAAGCAAAAAAGAAAAACATAGTAAAAATAATAACGACCGGCACTGGTAAGGATATAGGAGACGACTAAATTACCTTGAGAGCGGGTAGCAGGGTCGAATGCGGAAGTACTTGCAAGGACCGACGAGGCTCAATTCGATTCTTGATGAAGCGCGCTATCTATCCGAAATGATTCGACCTTCCACTCTGGGAGGATGAATAACAGAGAGACAGGAGGCAGTGGTCGGAGTAGGATAGGATTGGAGGGTGCGCGCGAATGCGCCAGCGAAAATCACCGGCCGGCTAGCGCGCGCGATGGTGTTATTGCTCTCATGGTAGCAAGCTCACTGCGCCCTCTCCACTCTCGCGCAGCCAGCCCTATACATCAACCCCTCGAAATCCAACTCTCCCCTCCTCAATTTTTGCCTATGAGATCTTGGTCCACTTTTTCGACTGGGTTATTTTCTTTTTTTTGACACTAGCGCTTTATAGTATATATAAACGACACATCTTTTCTATAATATGCCTCTGTACTATAAATGTTATGATATAGAGGTTGTGCGCGATTTGGTGCACCACCACCATTTGGGTAGCAGCGTTATCTCGAGTAGAAAGCAAAACTGATAATGTAGAAAGACGCGAAATTGCAGTGGTGGTGATGAGAGTAGAGTAGTAGGGGCCTAATATCTCACGTGTGCGCGCTTACCAAATCTCGGGGTGCGCGCATCCCGCTGGCTGGCGCACGCGTCACCCACAAAACCATCAGAGGAGAGAGAGCATTTTTTTTACCCTCGTCTAGGGTGTGTTCCATCGTCCTCGTTCAAGGGCGTCCGAATCCAACTCATCCTTATTCTTCTTTCATCGTCATAATCAATTGTTTCATTTATTTTTATATTCAATAGACCTGTATGAAATGAAATTGATTTACTTGATGGCCGCATATAATTACAATTGTTGTAGAATACACATATAGTTAAAAATTTTTGGTTTTAAATATTGTCAGCAAGGAAAGAGCAATGAATTGAAATATAAAGTATCAAGGAAGTATAAGGCAGCGTATAAGGCAAAGAAAAAGTTGGTCTGCTGCAGAATAACGTGCAAGATGTAGAGGATGGGAGCCACGCAACCATTGCGATGAGATATACCTACGTTGAATGTCGCTAGGCAACCTACACAAAGATGCACCCTCGACCTAGCCATCAGGCTGCCGTACTGCCTTTTTAATGTTTTGACATGTTCGGCGGTACAATTTCTATTTTTACTTAACAATAACTTTTTAATATAAAAAATTTAATAATCACACTCACATCCATACATATATATATATATATATATATATATATATATATATATATATATATATATAAATTTATTTACTTGTGAAGCTTGTCTCAATCCGAGCACGCACGTGGGGGGTGGCCGATGAAAATAATGCAGCAGCGAGAGGCGTCCAACTGTCTGCCGATGCTCTTTTCAGGAGGACAGTGACCCACGGCTTTACGGAGGGGGATAAATTGGTTTCTATAGCTGGGGACAGGGTCACGCACGCATCCCTCATGGACCCAGCCCACGCGCGTACATCAAGGGCCACATTTTCATCAATTCGACGTGTATGAAACTAATTTTATATATACATATACAAATCGCATGCCCAATGATGTTTGACGTGAGACACAAATTCTGTGTTGAACAATCATTAGAGCTGTTCCAAATATTATAGTATTTACATCTATGTCACATTCAACAAGATCGTTGTGTCCATGCGTATACACAGAATCCACACAATGCCTTTAAGATAATGTTTTTTAGTCTGATTTAGTTGTTTAAATCAACGAACTACATATTATCGCAGTCTTAACGTTTCATTATGTTTGGGTAGTGAAACAACCCATACGGAGACTGAGCGATATGAGATGCATATATTCGAGAAGAGCCATTATTTGTCCTTTGCCACATGTATGAATGGGGAGTGGAATTACTAGATTGTATACAAATTATAAGAAGAAAAAAAAATAATGATGTTGAAGAAATACATTATAGTAGAGGATAAAATAGTGAAATATCTGTTCCTGTTGCAGATCGATGGAGCAATGACGTCACCTGCGCGGGAAGCTGCGTTACCATGGAGACCGCCACGGGCCCGGCCCGGGCGGAGGTGGATTGGGGAATGAAATTTTATTAAAATCCACTTCCGCTTTTTTTTCAAGCGGCAAATTACACGCCGCATAGCAAGCGCTCGGCAAAATGGCTGCCGAGTTGCGCGCGTGTGTTTTTCTGCCAACACACGCAAATATCTCTCGTTGTGCTGGGCTCTATTCTCCTCACACCACACGCGCGCCACGAGCGCCGATTAAGCATTCTAACTCTTCGTTAATCTTACGAGCGGGGTGACAAGTTTTCTCTCTCACTCGAGTTTACCCTCGAGGACATTTTAAGATAAGCCAACCAAAAGAGACATGCAGAAGGATATAATACAATTGCGCCAAATACTAAGCGGCCTTTGCTCTCATCTTTATTATAATATAATTCATATAATTTTTATTTTTGAATATATATAATACTTAAGTAATTTTATTATTGATGCCAATGATGAAGTATAAGAGTTTATTTCCCTTTTATCATTTCACATTGTATAATCTATGCTATCTCTGAACTATCATTCATATCAGATCACTGTACCTATTTCTCAATGTTTAAAGTATATAATTATATATAGAATTAAAATTAATATACGTTTGTGTTAGTTAACATAGTTAACAAAAACACATAAATTTATTATATATAGTGCTTGTTCAATATCATGTTTTTAAATTATAAATCTCTTAGAATTAAAACCTGAAAAGATCATCGTCACACCTGTTTCAGCCACCCATCTAGCATACATTTTTTAAAGAAACTTTCTGGAACAATTGTTTGCATATCTGCATTTATTCAAAGCTAATTAACAGCAGGATTGAAAAAATGATTAAAACGCGCTCGGCTCTTTGATGATGTGAATTACAAAAGCGCTAGGGTCCTAAATGAAATTGTAGTTGCAAGGGTCAAGTCCCTTTCAGTCAACGTGCAGCATCTGGATGCGTCAAGGTGTTAATTCTGAACAATAAAGTGTGAGTAAATATATTAAAAATAAAACAAAAAATGAAACGAAAAAAAAAAACAAATTCGAAATTGGAGCCACAGTCATTTTTGTATCCACCGTGGCCAAGACGACGCAACTTCCCTTTTTGCAAAGCTCAAATCTAGTCGCACGATCAAGAGTAGGGCGTGGGGGCTCGCCCGAGGCTGATTGGGGTGGCTTTGGTCCGGGAACTAGCAGCGATGCTGTATTGATCCGAACGTGCGAGCTAAAGTAAGCTCAAGCGTTGCCTTGGAAACATCGCTACCCAGACCCCTCGCCCCCTTCCAAGCAAAATACCCCCGCCCATCTCAATCCGCTGCCCTCTTTCTCTTTCTCTTTTCCTCCCTTAATTTTTCTCTCTATCGTAACAACCTCGTAATAAGGTCCACAATGGCCGACTACTGTACAGAAGTGCCATTTTGGGCGAATTGGAACGAACTGAACATCATGACTTTACCGAGCAAGTTAAACATCACAGTTCGCAATTCAACATTTTTTAATTTATACATGCATAAAATCTTTTAAATGTATATTTAGCAAATTACATCAGTATTTATTAAAAAGAAAATACATTCACAACTTTTTACCTCGTTGAATTCTATTTTGTTATTATCAATTGTAATGATCTTGACGATAATAAGGATTCATTGAAATAATCATTGAAAATATTTCAGACTAGAACGAATCAATATATAAATCACAAGGGACGAGATGTGACAGATGGACTCTGAGTCGCGTTAAAGCATAAGGGATAGCTTTTCATTTTGTTGCTACATACTGCTAACGACTACAAGCTTAACTGTAACATATTGTAAGTTCTGAAAGTCCATTCAATTATATATTAATTGGATATTGTTGATTATTATTATTAATTTTAATATTATCATTACATAAATTATAAAATATATATAGATTAAGATTCCTAATCTTACACACCCTAATATCAAACCTTATAAGAAATATTATTTTATGTCTCAAACAGAATAAAAAGAGAAAAAAATTGTTGCCTCATCAAATTATGAAATTTTTGTTGTATCAAAAAGAACCGTTTTCATTGTTTGTCACAGATGGTAAAATGATTTTGATAGAAAATTGTTGATAAACCCTCCATGAGAGTTCGCCACAAGTTGGTCCAGGGTGCAGCATCCCCTTTTCTGTGGCTGCACTCTGGTGGCTTAATGCTGAAATAGCGATAACTAATGCAGAGGTGGCATGAACGCGCAAAGCCATCGCGTCATTTGTCAAATTTTATATTATTTTTGAATCGATTCGTAGTGGTGCTGCAACAAAGATATGTCAGTTAGTACAATTTCGAATAATTTCAATTGTTGTGTTGAGTCTTGTTATCGGGGTAACGACATGTATTTTCGGTCAAAAGAAAAAGAGGATTGGTTTGAAGGGGTAACAGCGAATTAAAGATGTCTGATGCTCTTCACGAGGATTCTTGGTCCTGAAAATTCTTAAATTGTTTATTAATCCAAGAAACACTTACGGTATGTTTTTGTAATATATTATATTTTTTTGTAATATAATAAATATAATATAAATAAATAAAAATTATGAGTATAGAATTACAGAATAATATTTTAGAACATTAAACCTGAGTGAAAAATTTGCTAAAAGGAAGCTGCCAATAAATATGAGATCGTATGATGGAGAAAGCAGTTCATGTGAAGAGGATGACAGGAGGGATGTTATAATATCAGAAGCTCGTAGTGTTCAACAAAGTTCATGGCAAAGATCTTCTCATCCAAACTGGGCTTGGGATCATCGAGGATCGGTACATAATATATACATCTAGTAATAATTGGAATCTTGAACACTTCAATTAATCCATTATTTATCATGATAATAATTTTATATTAATAGTAGGGAGTGAATATTCTCCCACCTCGGTTTTTCGTTTTCCGTTACACGCCGTCTTCCTGTCTAAATGATATTTCAGTAAAAAATTTTATTTCGTGTATAAATTTTTTTTTAAATATATTTGCCCAAAAAGTTGAGTGATACTTATGCATTTAAATGCTATGGTAAGTGTCCTTTAACTGTTTTTGCGCACTATATTTTATTCTTTTGTATTAAAATGTATTGTTTAATACATAATTGTATTTTATGTATTAATAAAATACAAATAATATCGCTTAACGTATCAGTTTATTATAGAAACAAAGTTTCATAAAACATAATATTAAAATAAACAATTACATATTTCGTGGGTTAAATTTTTTTACAAACAAAATTTATACAACATAAGACAGTAAAACCATTGAAACACATATTAAAACATTTCATGAATTATTATTTTTTTGAGAAATATTGTTTTCACTATAACAAAATTTTGTTTGAACTTCTATTTGTTTCCTTTCAAGTAAATCGCATTGGTTTATGGTAAAAAATTCTTATAAACAAAAAAAAAATTTTTGTAAAATTGGTAAATAGAACTTCTCTAATAAAAAGGATTATGTACTTGTTTATACATAAAACATATAAAGACGTTATATTTTATTCTTACTTTTCATATACATTTCATTATGTATTACAGTATATTGTAGGAATCATATATTACCAATATATAGTCTATATATGAAAAATATTCGAAAATATATAGTCAATTATTTTCAATATATTGTCAAAATATTAACAATATATTGTCGGAATATGAACAATATATAATTCGCTAAAAATAATATATTGTCAATATGGTGATAATGTATGAAAAAATTATAATCTTTTTCATTAGAATTGTGAACAGTGAGTATAAATAATTAAAAAAACCGTTATAGGAAAAAATTGTATTGCATCAAAATCATACTTT
This sequence comes from Trissolcus japonicus, assembly GCA_030522925.1. Classification (NCBI taxonomy): domain Eukaryota; kingdom Metazoa; phylum Arthropoda; class Insecta; order Hymenoptera; family Scelionidae; genus Trissolcus; species Trissolcus japonicus. The sequence goes on along the minus strand of JAPYZS010001186.1, from coordinate 9,886 downwards.
TCAAAATAAAGAAAAATCTTGATACATAATGATAAATTTAAGAGTACAGAAACCTATTTTCTCACTAAGAAATTGATTTTTATTTAAAAAAAATGTGATCACGAAATAATGTTTTTCCATAAAAAATGTTTCTAAATGTCTAAAGGGTTTTTCTTACATATTGCATAAAACAATTTTATTTGCGATTCGAGTTCCGTGATCTATTTGCGATTTTTCTAAAACTATAACAAACTTTGACCCAAAAAATAGGCTCACGCGAACCCATGATATTTTTGTTATTCGTTCAAATAATTACCGTTCAAATATTCGTATACCGTTCATATATTCGTTCAAATAATCAACCCATTTCTGGCCATTGATGCCTTCATGCAACATTTCCGAAAAAGACTTTTTTGATAATATTAAAACATAGTTTTATAAACAATTGTACGCGTCAGATCAGCGGCCAAAAGTGGAACTAACCATGCTCTCGTGTGTGCCAAACGTCGTACGTGCCTTGGGCGCCGGTGGCGCCCGAGGCTGTAATATACTATATAAACCTGTTAATTTTATAAACTAACGGATTAGTTTATAACCCGTTAGTTTATTAAACTAACGGGTAAAGCCAATTACGAAAAAAAAACTTTTTATTGCAAAAAAAAGTTGCAAGTAAAACATTTTCTGAGTTGGAAATATCTCATTCATATAACAACATACAGAACTAATAAATAAAAAACTTGATTATTTAAAATATTTCAATTAAAATTTTGAATTTGAAATTTAAACTTTAAATGAATCAATTATTACTGTGAGTTTGAAATTTCAAACAGAGAAATTGATGTTTTCTTTGAAAATTTGTTTCAGATTAACTCCATTCAAAACGATTATTAACATATACGTACTTCAAAATCATACATAAATTTTTATTTTAAATTTGAGAAAGTAAAACACATTTTTTATTTTGAATTTGAAATATTGAATTATGTTTACAATTGGTTTATTAGATCAAAAGTTATGCCAAATTTAATGTGTCGAATTTGTTGTTTAATTCAATCTATTTCATGATTCATTAGCTTCAAGAGTCATTTTTTTTTCTAATCCCCTATGACTGAATATTATTATTTAGTATTCATCGTTGATATGAAACACACTATGAGCCAAAATTTCAAGTCAATACTTTAGATCAAAAGTTATTCCAATTTTGATGGATGAAATATGTCAAGGTGGACCTATTTTATGATTCATAAGCTTCAAGTGACATTTATTTTTCTAATAAGCTTTGACTTTATATTATGATTTGGCATTCATCGTTGATGTAAAACACGCTATGAGACCAAAATTTCAAATCAATTGGTTTATTAGATCAAAAGTTATTTCAAGTTTGATGTACTAGAAGATTGAGGCGCGCCCTCCGGGCGCGTGTCCTGATGTCTAGTTCTATTTTGAATTTTTTTTAAAATATGTTTCATAAGTTTCAAGAGTGATTTATGTGTTTTCATTCGTTCTTATCACAGTGCTGTCTCTTTTTCCCTATTTTTGTTCTTTCTAAAAAGACAGCCAAATTAAACAAGAAGGGGAAGCTTCTAAAACTGAAGTGTTAATTCAAATATGGCTGAAATATTTATGAATCAATAAAGAATACATCTTTCAGACAGTATTTTGATATCATGTTTAGTGAATTAACAATCTACAAAAGCATTTTTTAACTTTTTCTTTACATTTACACGCATAACTTTTACAATACTAAGGATATCACAATTCTGTCTGACAGATTCATTTTTTATTAGATTCCGATCAATTTTCACTTTTTTAAACGAAAATCGGATGAAAATTCGAGTACCAGAAGCTTTTTTGAAGTAGGAAAATCATAAATAAAAAGTTTTTGATTTAATCGAGTTCATAATTAAAATAATAATTAATCGAGTTCATATTAAAAAGTGTGCTTTATTCAAATAAAAAATGATCACGATCCATTACTTTAAGAATAATTTCGTTAAGCATTTCTTAACGAAATTATTCTTATAGTCGTATCATTATACGACTATAAGTGCAATATTTTTCTTTTCTTTAATTTGATCAGTTAAAGAAATTCCTCAAAAAATTGATTTTCGACCAAAAATCACTAAAGAGTCCCTACGACAACATATATCGTAAAATTTGAAATCGTGAAACGGTGAAATTTTGTGAGAAGTCGGGATGTCAAATTCCTGAGAATCTCCTGCCATTGCGAGTTGGTGAAGTCTCGAACCTCTGGCTTTTAAGCTCTATTATGAATATCTTAAGTTCTCAGATTTGCTTCAGTACAATCAATCCTGGTCCATGTCTTTTAAAATAATTAGGTCTTATATCGTCCCTCAAGCCTGGTTTTTATTTCTACAACCACAGATTTACCTTTGCAAAATATTTGCTCAAATACGTCTTAAAGTTAAGCATTATTCATATGTAATTAAACAAAGCGAGATGTGCTTTCTGTATAATTTGCAGGCTAACGAAACAATCGGAAATTTACTGTTGATATGTCCGTTTTTCAATCACTATATCTATAGTTTCAAGCCATGCAATCTTCAAACAGTTGTGTAGTATTTTTTACATATCGAACCACTGGATCTTAAGAAACTATTTTTGTACATTGTCAATTCGTTAAAATTGTGAGCTTCACTCATAAATGTATTAACCAAAATCGACCGTACTTGTTGTTGACTGTTCATTAATAATTTTTTATTTTTAAATTTTGTACTATATATAGTTTGATATTTATTATTTTGTACTCTTATGTACATTTCCTCTTTGCTACAGCAAAGATTCTGCTATATAGTGAATAAAAAATCTATCTATCCATGGCGTTATATGTTAGACAAATTTAAATTCGTAGGAATTCAAATAATTCTTCAAAAGAGAATTCTTATCCAATTATCCAATTCGACAACAAGAATTGCGGTCACATGACAACAATAGCTGCTGCAGATAAATTTTATAGTTTTTGTAAAAGTATTTTACTGAGTATATCTTTATTTCTATTTTGCAATGATCTTTATTTTTAGTCTGATTTTTCATTTTAAATTATAGAGGAATATAGCAGCGCTTAAGGCAGAACATTTTAGCACCAGAAATCTTTGACGTCAAAATTTCAAGGTCCCAACGAAAACATTTTCAATCATTTTAATTTATTCTTATTGAATAAATATCGATAACTTCCACTTTTCACACTTTCAATAAAAAAAAAATTTTTTTCGAAAAATTGCCACTTTGAATGTCAATAGGTTTTAAATTTTGTTCTAATATTTTTCTCTACTGCGCTGAAAAGTACGATTTTTCACTACCGTAGTCTCCGTACTGACAAGAAAAGTGGCACTTTTCGCTACAGCAGCTGGTATCGTGATAGAGGCTACTTTCTAGACCGAAAACAGATACGAAAAGTAGCACTTTTTCAGGTCACAACAGGAAAACACTGTATTGACCTCGTGCGCATCCCAGGCAGAAACAGCCAACATTTAGATGACCTTGCAATAGTTACAGCGTAGAGTCAACGTTGGGAGACGACGTTTGTAGACTACGTTGAACCAAAGTCGGATCAATTGCATATACAATGTCAGATTAACGTTGCCGAGTGAACGTTGACAGCCAATGATGGGCCAACATGGAACCAACGTTGTATCAGTATTTCTACCAACATGAACGCAATGTTATTTTCTATCGTCAAAAAGCAATATCCCAAGTAAAAATTTTATATATGCAGACATATATGCGGCATTTATGTGGCATATATGCTACATATATGCAACATAAATGCAACCATATATGTCGCATATATGGCAGCATATATGCAGCATATATGTTACGTCTAACATATATGTCGCATATATGTGGCATA
>JAPYZS010001185.1:0-18898 GCA_030522925.1 Trissolcus japonicus | reverse complement strand
TATTTATTTCAGTCACTAATAGAAAATAATTATCATTTTTTTTTTCGAATTATAAATTAAAAAAATTGATCTAAAGAAATGTTCATGTTTTCTCCTGATGGAAAATTGTGACTGAACATCTCTGTTCTGAAAGAGTACACAGCTGTGATGTATCGGAAAATCTCGAAAGGACGAATTGAAATATTCGAGCTTTGTCTCTCACTCGTAAGGTGAAACATGAATCGAAAGTCGCGTGAGAGCTTACGACTTATCGGCGGATATCGTTCGCTTTGGAATTTCAGTTCCGTCTACGAAATTTCGTCCGTTAAAATAACCTTTCCGGAGCAATGAATCCGTCTCGCTAATCTCATCGGCGCGATCGATGCCAGTGGCTTGCTAATCGAAAATCCTTCCAATTTCTTTTAACGCGCTATAAATACTTTAACGCGCGTTTTCAAACGGGCGTTAACTTACTCCACGCAATCGTTAATTGAATTCGAATCTAGACTCAGTGAGAATAAAACATTTTTCAATTATTCCGAGAGCACTTTTCTTTTTGCATAGTTCTTTTTTTTCTTTTTTTTTTTTATAAAAAAAATGGTTCTTTGAACCAAAAAAATATTTTATTTTGTACTTGAAAAACGTATTGTAAAATATGATAATTCCATTTCGGTACAATATGTGAATATAAGAGGAGATGTAATAAAAAAGAGTGTAATAAAAAAGATTTATGAGAATAACACGAAAAGTCGTACAAAAAAAATATGACAAAAATCTTGTCTATTTGTCAGAAATATTAACAGACATGGCAGTTGGGATGTTGGTTTATTATTACACAACTGAGTACACGAGGGAATTTAAATTCAGAAATTACATCAACAAACGTGAAGCAGCTACTAAAACATAATTATCATGCATGTTGAATTAAATGTTTTTCCGAAGAATTCCGAAAGGACAGTTCGTAGTACTCGGAGGTTGACTTCTCTGTAATCCTTTTCATAGAAAAACAAGCAATTCTTGGAAATTTGTTACTTCTTATGTTTAAAATACTTGGAAAAAATTTTTTTTATACAATACGTGAATCTGTGAACTCAAATTTCGTAGTGTCACACATTACCACAGGTGTCACAATTACCCTAACTGCCCCACGTAGTTCTAAATAATTCATATCTAAAAATATTAAAAATGTCGTTCTATCGGAAACAAGTTTTTTTTTTTTTTTCAATTGTAACATGGATTTAGCCAATCAGTTTAATGCAAAACGAAGAACGGAACAAATTGAACGTGCAAAGTAGTTGGAAACACTCGTTTTGCCCGGGCACAGCAAATGAAATTCAAAGTTGTACATACAAATTCAAATGTTTTCGCGAATAAATTTGAAAAAAAAGATGTTTCCGCGTTAGCCGCCTCGCGGTAAAAAAGAGCCGTAAAATATTTTTGACGTGCAAAGATTGACACAGGCGTTGGAATTTATGAATCAGCGCAAAATTTTCTTCGCAAGCATATAAATTACAAATTTCTCTGGAATTCCATACCACGGATGGTAAACATAGCAGTCAGGCCAGCGCTTCTCTCGATCCCTTTTCAAACGCAAAACATTTTCGGATAGAATGAGAGAGAGAGGAAATAAAAGGTTTATAAATATTTGCACGACGCAATTTCCGCGTGTAACATTAAGATGTCTGTTTATTCTGTAGCGTTTCTATATCAGCTGCTGATTTCTTTTTTAGTTTTCGCTTGACCGTTCAGATTGGGCGCAAATAAGTACCCGAAATTGGGACAGTTTATTTTTGTACTTTCCGTCATCATCTCCGTTTCTGTCGGAAAAAAGTTGCTATTTAATTTTAATCACACATCGAACTCGTCTGTCAAATAACAACCTTTTTTCATCCACTAATCAATTAAAGATTGTAGTCTAGAAACAAGGCAATCAAACAAAACAGTGAAATATATATATTTTGTCACATAACGAAAATTGATTGAAATTCTTTGAGTTCTTGAATTAAATTGCATACTCTAATAAAGAAAGTGCAAAAAAATTTATACACCTATAGGTGGAAGTTGAAACAAACTGATTGAAAGTTGAACCAAATTTGATTGCCAAAAAAGTTTGTATACGTTGAACGAAAAATTTTTGTTTCTCTGAAAAAATAACGATAATTATTCTGTAGCGCAAACTTTTTTTTTCAATTGTATGTACAAAAATTTGATGCCACAAATTGGGTACCACCGGTCTCGGGAAAAAAGAATTCCTCGATACAAAAGCAAGACACAAGTTGAATTGCAGCGCGGAATCGATTGGGTTGACTCGGCGCTCATTTTGCATCTGCAATGCGTTTATTTGCGTGCGACAAAGTGCCGAAAAAAAATGGCACGAGTTGCTAACGGAGTGTGATTAAAGTAGTAAACAAGAAGAAACGTTTTGCCGTCAACTTTGACGCGTAGCGTGTAAAAGTGATAATGAAGTATCTGCCTCGGGGGAAAATAGCAAGTTTGCGCAAACAAAGCCGACTCGACTCGGGCCAAATTTCCAAAAGAGACGCCTCAGGAGAATCGACAGAACTTCGCGTACATATTTTAGGTGCAGCGTTTCCTCTGCTGGTGTCATCGTTGCGAGCACTTTCGTTTTATTTCGCCCAAATTAATGTTTACGAGCCCGAGTTCTGCGATGTAGCTCGCCGTGTATACGTTCGGGGCCCCTAAAATCATTTCCTACATGCAAAAGCCTCAAACATCCAAATTGCTCCATTTATTATGCATTTTTGCCTCTGAGGTCAATTTTCAGTTTCGCTTCTCTTCCCTTTTACATCGCCTTTCATCTCATTTCTTTAATATATTTATTTTTTAATATATTTTGCTTGTTTTTAAAATTCTTTTCTCTTCACGGATGGCATAAAATTCGTAAGGTGAATATATAATTCATCTTCCGTGACGACATTTCATTTCAATCGAAAACACTTCAGCTAAATCATCTGAACGAATAAAATATTAAAGTCAAACTGTCTTTCAAAAGTTTTTCGAGCGGCGGAATTTTGTTCTTTTAATTCCTTCATTTATAACTTTTCAACTTGTACAAACAACTTGTGTACAATTTAAAACGAATAGAAATTGATTAAAGTTTTGCTACAGAGGAGGAGGATTTATCTACGAAAATATTTACTCTGAATAAACTTTGTAAAAACACTCATTATAATTAAAAGCGAATTAAATTTTATTCCCGTTGATATTAGTAACAACTTTTTAAATTATAATAGTTGTGCAATCAAGAATGTTCCGTAAGGGATGAAAATTAAAGTCAACATTATATGGAAATCAAAAAGTTCATGTCACCTCCTCTGTACTCGTTAACTTAATTTTCATTTTCAATACCGTCCCGATCAGAATGGTGTATCATCGCGACGTATAACAAAATTGCAAACTTAAAATCAGCGAGCCAAAAGTTTTCGAATTTGTCGTCCACTTTTTTTTGCATCGTCGAACAAATAACAGCGCAACAAAAAAGTTTAATTAAACTTGTAATTTCAGTCGCACGCGTTTTGCAAACTCGCAGAGTCATTTCCAATTCAACAGCCTGGTTTCGATTTCCTTGAGTGTCGAGGGGGCGGTATCCGGATTGAATCTTTTGTCAAGCCGAAAACAGAAACAGCCGCGAAGATAATTCGTTATTTATCTTGGCGTAAAATAGTAATACCATTAGGACATCGACCGGACATTAGCATGGTTAATTAAAAAGTTAATTAACTCGCAAGTGTCCTGGTCTGGCTCGCGCGATGCAATCAATGCATTGTTCCGGGTCGAAATTATTGTCATTCAATAATGAATGCCGCGTTTCCATTTCAAATGAGTTGAGCCGTTAAATTATGAGGGGGATCCGCATCCCAGAGCTTGTATCAACATTCGAACGCAATATAATGAGAATATTCAGCAACTTAGAAATGCGCGTCACGCCTGATTAAACTGCAAGCTCACGGAAGCCGCGCACTTCTTGTCAGTCTTCTTTTGATCGATCAATTCGATCCTAGGAATAAAAAAAAAAAAAAAAAAAAGATGTTCGACCCGAACCACACGATAGGAAAACGCTCCCTGCCGTGTTGTGCAAGTGTTTAAATAAACCGCGATTTCACGTCTCGTTGGCTGCAAATGAAGCGGGGTTCTTTCTGTCGGAACAAATTTCATCTGTTTGTTGTCTCGAATTAGCTGAATAGCAGAACGATCCTTTATCATTTGCTAATGATGTGAAACTATTTCGATTGAGGGATACAACTGTCGACGGTCTGTCAAATTCGGTTTTTTAGAAAGAATTTTGCGATTAAAGGAAAAAAGAAAAAGGAAAAGAAAGTTGCACCAATTGAATGTTGTTAATCTCTTTGATTGAACGAAATTGATCGGCACGATTGAAAAATAATCGCCACGAAACTCGATTGAACCTTACCCTGGGGTATAAATTTATGGGTTATCTATTTATTGATTTTTCGTCCCTGGCTTTTGAATAAGATATGTAGATTTCGCTTAACGTGATTATTAATCTTGGGCATTATTAATTAACTTGCAAAAGAAGAAAAAAAACGAGAAAAGGAAAGCAACGGTCGCTTTGAAACATCACGGGGGCTATAATTGAAAAATTGATGGAAATTTTTCTTCGAATAATATCAAGCATTTTAATTAAGAATTCGGTGCAGCGGGGCTTTTGATTAAACAACAAAACGGCGCTCTGTGCAGAGACGATCGCGATACAGAAGCACAAAATGTTACGGATAATTAAAATATCAGGTAAAGCGTCTGGCAGCGAGTGAACAATTGCCTTAATACGCAACGGCAGCATAATTATCTTATGCGAGAATAATAATCCGGCACAGCTCTTAAATAAGCCGGAAAAGCGCCTTCTAAGTGCACAGACAACCGAACGCATGCATAATGTCGTAATTTAGTCGCGCCGCTGTGTTTTCGCGTGCGCGCGAAACAATCGAATCCTCGGTGCAAGCAAGTCCTGCTTCGACAAATGACAACGGATTTGCGCGGAAACAATGATTATAAGAGCGCTGTTAATTCAGACGCTCCGGGCCGCGCAGTTCATTTATTGCGCTTATTATCCGGCTCAACGAGGATGCTGGAATTTCACTGCACAGTCGTCTCGGAGTGTTTCGCTTACCTCGACGGACGTACTCTGACATTAAATACCTCTGACAATTAACGAGTCATGTAGGATCTGATTTTTTGCATTGTAGCAAGTCATGCTGGATCGGATATCATAAAGTCATGCGTGATCTGTGTTTGAAAATTAGTCATCCATGCATGGTTCCTTTTTTTTTTTAATTCTTGTAAGTCATAATCTGAGATCAAATCCCATGCAGGATCTGATTTTGGAAATTTTTAGGATCGTGCAAGTTCAGAGTTTGAATATTAATAGAATCAGGCATTGATTTGATATACCAGAATCGTGCAAGATCTGCTTTTAAAAATCACTGGAATCGTGCTGGATCTTTTTTTTTAAATTGATAGCAAGTCTGGCATGGTCTGAAAAATAAATTCGCAAGCAGGTCTTGCAGGATCTGATTTTAAAATTGCATCAAGCCATGCATGATCTCATATCAGATTTTAATTAGGTCGTTTATGACTGTATTTTGAAATAATCAAGTCATGCAAGCTTGGATTATGAAGTTTAAGCAAGTCATGCAAGATCTGAATTTAAAATTCAAATAAGCCCGCAAGGGCGAAAATATATTTTGAAAATACAAATAAAATATATTTTGTATATAAAAAGTTATAAAAAACGGTAATAAGTATAATAAAATGAAATATATTTTAGCGGCTATATTTTCATCCGTGAGGGAGTCATGTGAGATCTGTTCCGAAAAGTCGATGAGTCTCAGATGAATTGACATTAAATATTAGCAAGTTTTCGGCTAATATTGGCAATTTCCAAATATATATCATTCCCGTAAGCCGATCGCAAGCACTGGATAAAATGAAATGAAAACGTCCGATTACTTGGAGTTATCTTCAACTTTTGCATTCACGCACCGTGTCATTTTAATTAACCGAAGCGCAAGATGTCAATGGTGCATTATTTACCGCGAGCGCGGTTTCATCGCGGGGGGGTTGATAACCTGATTAACTTTCGCACAATGACTGTACTTCATCGTTTTAATCGCACGAAAACGTATATCCAAATTTTGGCTGCAATCTAATTAAGTTAAATCAGATTTAACTTCACTTTTTTGCCAAGCAAATTATAAATTTTGCCCGAGTTGTATAACTCGATTAACGGAAATTGGAGCAGCGTGACCTCCTTTGACTGCTTTTTTAACACCGGTTCTTGTCCCTTCCTGTTTCAGGTCAAGTCGGAAGAAGCGTGTCGCAAAATTTGCGCCACGTCGATGGAACAAGGTGTGACGATGGCAACCGTCTCCTGGTGATCGTCGCGGGTCGAGCGAGATGCATCACACGGGTGGCTCGTACAGCACCGGGCCCCAGGAACGGGTGCACCAGCAGCAGCAGACGCCTATCACCGGCACTGCCACCGAAAAGTGTCCGTATGACACGTACCCGGCACAGATTCCGGACTGCTGCGCGGCGGCTGCAGCAGCCGCGGCCGCGGCGGGCGTACAGGAAACCTACCCCCGACCGCCCAGCGGCTACGATACTCGGTGCTACGATGAGTGCCACCGTCGAACACCATATCAGGATGATTCGTACTCCCAAGTAAGATTGACATATTTTCGTCAACTCTTTTAATTGAAACTGAATTTTGATTAGCTCAAAAGTTTTGAATATCCGGAGTAAAAAATATAAAATGTCCAGCATGTTTGTTTCAATTTATTAGTAACTGATGATTATGGAATATACGTTTCAAGTTGATCTTGTAAAGTAAATTATAATATTCTGTAAAAGACGGCTAATTTTAGGTAATAAATTAATTGTCTGAAGCTGGCGAGATGATTTGATCTGATTACCGAAATCAGAGCATTAATATCTCTGTTTCGAAACACGGCTTTCTATTCCAGTTTTGTAATTTCATTTAATTTGGAACGAAAACGAGAAACTTCATGGGAGTATGGGAGTAATTTTCTGTTGATGGTAGTTTGGAATTATTGTTATTCCGAGGCAGTAACATTATATGATATTTGCAAAATAATTAACCTAGCTTGTGAAAATCATCGAATAATGACGGCGTACTAACAACAAAAACGACCGTGTGATATTTACAAAATAAAACAAGAATTTTCCAAATAAGCTCAGTTCTCTCGTGTGTCGGACCGAATCCATGACCTAAACTACTGAATATTTTATTCATCGTGAGCGGTCGAGGATCGAAGGACGTCTTTAAAACTCCGATTTCCTTGTGCCCGACCAGACACTGATCTGTACTACTCGGTTTTGTAATTTAGAAACACAATTCACTTATAAACTATTCGACTCGCACTTGGATTAAAATTTGTATGTAACATTCATCAACTTCATAGTAGTGGAATAGCTTACCCTATGACGCTCAAGACCACAGTCTAAATAGTTTTACTTGCAAATTCTACAAGTATTCTATTCTTGTTATTAAAGATGTAATAGAAGCAATTTAATTGGACTGGATTATTTGAATAGTTCTGCACAACAATTACAATGCTGGCAGACGCCCGAAAACTCGGCGCGATTCTAAACATTCGATTTCACACGCCCATAAACTTGTCGGATTAAAATTAACTGATTGCCCCATCCCAAATTGAAAAGTGCCCGGATAAATCAACTGGAACCATGAATTCGCTTCTCCCCGATAGTTGGAAAATATTTTTCTAGCCAGCGGAAAACCAGCCGGAATCGAGTGCGGCGTAAAAAGTGTCGTCGTATCTTATATACGAATTGGCAAACAAACACCGCGGCGTCGTAGCAACAGGATAAATATTTTCGAATCGTAAAAGTGTTTATGATATCAGCGCCCCGACGCTGCTCGCCAATATTAGCACTAAGACGATGGTTTGCTAAAACTTTGCGAACACAAACTTAAAATTTATTTTACACGCGGAAATAAAATCATTGCAATTTATTGATTTTCAACATTTACACGCGAGATAAGTTCACCGAGATCTTGTAAAATTTCAAGTCACGGATATCGATTGACAGGTTATTATTTTTTCTTCTTTTTTTTAGGTCTTTTTCAGATTATATTTTTTTTCAAGTTAGATTATTTTTGCAGGTATGATCGGACCCAATTTATATGGAAAATGTAGTAGATCTGATTTCACATGACTGAGTGAAACTTCATTTAATGAAATCTGTCCAAATTTTCTCAGTTGTGACTTTACTCTGGGAATTGAGCATGATTGGTTTTAATCGAATTAGCACTTGAACAAAAGCAGGATGGGAAGATTCGGAAGTCAACGTTAATGAAATAAAATTAATATAACGCCTCTGAAAATGATTAATTATTAACGATAATAATTGATGTAACATTTTAAATCAACTTTTTGAAACCTTCAAATGTTATTCCACAGTACAAAAAATGAATTTTGAAATTTCATGTTTTACACATGTTTGCATTTCATTTCAATAAACTGCACAGTTATACGATTTCAAAATTGCGTTAAATGAGCTTGAAGTGTTAACGTGATTTTGAAATGGACAAACAATATTCACTTCAGAACAAACTTAATCGTATGACAAAATCACGCACCGATAATGCTAATTCCAATTAAAATAATCGTGCATTACATCGCCATCATTTTGATGTAAAATGATAAACAATATCGGATGTGTGATGAATATGAGATGTGCGAATCTGCGAAATTTCGTTCAATCATAAATGTTCAGACGTGGAACCTTCACTTTTCATCCCGTGACTTTCAAAATCAGTGAAAAAACAAATGTGACTCAATAGAGAGTAAATCTGATTTCCATACTAATTTTGGTGTCGGGAGAGGGAGGGGGGAGAAAAAAAAGTTGGCCACAAGTTTGCCAGAGTCATTTACAATTTAAAAGCGTGCGTTAATTTAATGTACGCCACGGGGCCGGGCCGTAAATTGCGGAGGCGCGCTAAATAATTCAGCCGCGGGCTCCGAAATTATTAGGCACACGCCCGGGGTCGTTGTTTTTCGGCCCGAATATATGCCCCTTAATATGCAGACGCGCAAAACGCTAAACAGATTCTTTAACGGCCGTATTTTACATTAAATTTACATGTGAAGACGTAACAGTCGCGGGCTCCTCTTCCGCCGTCGCAAATTTAAAAACGCAATCTCCAAGCAGTTATCTATGTTGGCTCTAACTGTTTCGCCGGGGCTTATCTCCGACATCCCCGACATTATGCTCTGCTTCAACTTCGCCCGACCCTCCGCGACGTCTCTTTTTCCCTCTTTCTATTTGCTTCACGGTCCTTCGCTATTGGACAATTTATTTGTCAATTTAGCCCGGAGATAAATTTTTACGACCCCGGCTCTTTTTAAACTTTATTAAGTAGCTTGAGTGCGACAGCACTTTATTCGATATACACTTTTTTAATTGCCATAGTTGCATGTTTTTATGGCCCACAGCCATGATTTATTGATACTTTCAATCGATCCTTCTATTTTTCGTTGACCTCAAACGTGAATTTTACCCCCGGCATAATTTCGTTTTAATTTATTAACAATTTATTGCACTGCATCAACCCTTAAGTCCCTGAACCCTTAAAACCTTACTGTAGAGTAACAGAGACCTTATATTTTTATTTTTTAGCAGTAAAAAAAGCGAAATTTAACAAAAAGTTTTTTTTTTATAAAGTCCAGAATTTTAAATCCTATATTGGGTTGAAAATGATCTTCGCAAAAAATCCAATTGATTGAGTACCGAGAAAATATGATACAACGGGGGCTTAAGAGTTATTTTATTTGTTCAGTTTCTCTCATTTAACTTCAGTCTCAGTATTGAGTCCTGATAAGGGATTGAACACAATTGCCAACGCGAATCATTGGTTTGAAATATGGTGAAATAAAAAACCGAGATTTTTATAAATGAAATTAAAAAAAAATTGAGGAAATGAAAAGAAACAAATGTTCGAGTCAAATGAATTTATTCGAGTGAATGTGCGGATAAGGTATGATCAGATATAATCCGTCAAAAAGCCACAACGTGAGAGTTGTCCATAAGTCTGGGACATTACGAGGTACTTATGTGTCGAATCAGAGTGTTTCCTTTCAGATTTGGCAGGAGTAACGTTCGCCTTTTATGAGGCAATTCAGCATTGACGACGACGCATCCGACGACGTCTGTCACGATCGAAGCAAATGGAGTTTCTACGCTGAAACTACGAGAAAAGTGATGGGCAACCCTCTCGTTGTTATATCAGAGTCGGTATCATCGTAAAAGTACGTGTTTAAACGCGTTCGCCGAGTGTCACATTATTGTACTCGACGAAACGATTCCGTTATTTAATATATCAACAAGTGTCAATAAAAAGTTACACATCGTTTACATCTGTTAACTTCTTCGTTTTTTTTTTTTCCATCGCTTCAATAAAATTGTTCGCTTTAGAGCGCTGGTACGTGATTTTGTACGACTTTCAAATCTGACTTTGTAATTGACATTTCGTTACTTCTATCAAATCTGCAAAGTTTTTGTGACGCCTCGTTTATTCAACATTGAACTGATGAAAAATATTTCTAAACGGGTAGAATAATCCATCATTTACATTTAATTTAACCTGCTATTAAGAGCAGAAACATTTTCTGCAGTCGAATCTTCACGTCCTTGGGATGGAAATTTTTGCACGCAGTATAACTTTTCACTTTGAGCGTTAATTTAGTTCTAATTGCTCAGCGAATAAAATCTTCCGACTGTGCTTGTTTGTCACTGACTTACAAATGCGTCTGCTTTACAATTATACAACTAGTTGCAACGTCAATCCCGGTTCCGTCGCGACACTTATTAAGACGTCGCAACGCGTACAAAACTAGATGAATAAATAAGCTCAAAGGTCTGATTTAACAATCAATGACATAAATTATTTTCAATTTATTTCATGTAAAAATTTGCATGAAATTATTGAAATCAATACAAAAATAAACGAGGTTTATTCGATCAAAAATAATTGGTATCAAGAAGAAAATGTTTGAATCGAAAACTTTGAAATTGAAACTTTCTTTTAGAATGAAACCGCATTACAGTGCTCAATTTTTTTTTTTTGGACATTTGAAATGTAAACTCTACACCTCAATGAGAATAATGAAATTTTAATGATTCTTCGAGCCCTGATGAGTCTTGAAATAAGACTCCCCATAGTTACCTCGATCATTTGATATTCAATCTTTGAAATACAGTTTAGAGTCGCGAAGTTCGCTAAGAACTAACATTACTTACAATTATGTAAATTCTCGAACGCAGGAGAACCGGCGGGTTTTTATTATCAAACACGCCATTGATAATTAAACTGAAATTGAAATTGCCACTTTCGTGATATGCCGTCCGATATTGAATATCAGCTGGGTTAACTATTTTGTAACAAACCCAACATCGACTTGAATTTCACTCGTAACTATATAATACGCTACTGTTATCTTTCCCGCTCGTAAAGTTGTCTTAAATGAAATGCCGCAAGCTCTGTGTAATTATTCCCTGTGAACTATTTAATACCTTAATGAAAGTACAGAAATTTAATGATGCGTTATGATAACTTGTCATTGTTTTTTTTTTTTTTTTTTATAAAAACTTCATTTTCAAAAAAAAATAAAGTGAAACATATTTAATGTACAAAAAAATGAATTTGGACAAACGTACAGCGATGAATTATAAGAGACAACTCATGATTTATGAAGCGTTGTTCGGGGTGAATAATTAACGATGGGTGATTAATAGAGGATCATGAGTTACGGTGTTTTGTCATTAATTTTGAAATAAAGCTTGTCATAATCGAATAACACTTTCATATTTCGCGACGTTTCTTTTGCGTTTATCGGGGGCACAGCGAGTACGAATGAATATAAGCGGGAATCAATATATTATTCAACAAGCCAATTAAAATGGAATAACGGAAACATCGAGGGTGTCGAAGTCCTGGAAAAATTGACAAATAGCGAGCGCGCGTATTGATTCGCTGATTCTCGTTCGTTAAACTCGAGCAAAAATGTTTATTTAGCGAATTTCATGTTGTTAATTACGTTGCTCCGCCAATATTTTCATCCTGAGAACCGGGACAACTTGCCCTTCGGATTTACATCGGATATTCCCGCAGAGCTAATTATGATGTCGAATACATAAAAACGGTGATTATTTCGCGGTCGCAAAAAAACGAGAGGGAATTTCAACAGTGCCGAACACTTGATTATACTTTTCAAAGGATGTAACAACAAATCATGAAATGCGCTTATGACTATAGACTGTGACATCGTTTTTACAAAACATTTTGTTCGGTAATTCTTTTGTTCCTTGTAATTAATCTGTTTCATTCCGGCAAACTAAAGATGAAAATTCATTTACAGTCGGAACGCGCGCACTTTTCATTATTATATTTGGGAATTCCCGCCAAAAGATCCCGGGGAAAAAAATCCAGGTCTCTCAAAAGCGTGGACCGGCATTTCATCAAAACCCAATCTGCAGTACGTGTCAAAGACAAGGCGAAATTTAAACGAAATTTGTGAATTAAAATTGATATTCTGATGAATATTATATCATCCTCGAATAAAATCTTTGAACGAAATTTAACTGGTTCTCATTTTTCTATGTTCAACATTAAATTTAAATTTGTTTGATGGAACAAAAATAGATGAACGAAAAATATATGTAGATTCAAATTAAGAGAAAATGATGAGAAAAGTTTTTGTGGAAATATCATGTAATATTGTTTGTTCATTCAAATAACAACAAAAGTTGTAATAAAGTCACAAGATTGCAACATGTGAGCCAATAAGCGAACTCGTGAAAATTAATCCCCGCGAAATGAAGTCTCGTTCCAAACAAGCAGCGTGCATCCCTTTTTTTCGCTCGCTACTTATCTTCGACACGTTTGATGCAAAGTAATTGAAAATTTTGTTCGCGCGGAAGAGGATGAAGTGGGATGCAAAAGTGAGAATGTATCCGTGATCTTGGACTCAAACATTTCTGGGTCATGGGGTGGCGCTTTGCCGCAATGCAAGCCGATTTGCGTTTAAAAAATCTTACTCTCCAGTGTACCGCGACTTTATTAAAATTATTCAATCAAGAATGTGAATCCAAGATTCCATACGAAAACCTCTTCGCCATTCAATAAACATTTCCAGATAAACTTATCTATTTTAAATTGTGGTAAATGAAATGCGGTAAATTTAAATAACAATTTTATTTATTTAATTATAATATGGCAGCAGCTTACGCTGACATTTACATCTATTATGGAATTGCTCAACAGGTATATTACAATTTTACATTTCTACATGCTGTCGTAGTAAAAAGAAGTACCAAACAAAAAGAGTCCAGAAAAAGAATAATAATAATAAAATGTTAAAAATAATAAAATTAATTATAAACAATGACTGAAAAGGAATTGTTACAAGTTGAATCGATCGGTCGATTGAGTGGAGTGTCTGTATAGTTGCAATGGAACAGGTGATTGTCTAACAATGGGGATGCGTTTGTCCGCAGGATGTACCTCCTGGTTTCCATCGATCCCAATCGAGGCTGGGATTCGAGGAGCGACCTCAATCGCGAGTGGGTTATGCTGTAGATTCCAGGTGCCCAAGTAGATTGGGCTACGACGATACAACGGGTGGTGGTTACTTGGATCAAACTGACCCGAGGATGTACTGCACAAGCGGTTACTGCATGGGCGACACGATGATGGCCAATGCGAGAGGCGTTTGCGGTGAGGAAGTTGAGCTCGACATGAGAAGACACATCCAAGCTTGCGCATGCACCTGTAATCACATGGGTTACGGAAATTACATGGACTATCAGGTAAGCCACTTCCTGTTTCACGTGGTTAATGTGTCAGAAACGTTTCTCGGAATTTTAAACGTTGAAGAAACACGTTCTTTATAAAATAACGGATGATTGATCCCTCACGAGCAAGTCATCTTAGGTCTTAATTTGGGATCAGCAAGTTAGGTAGGGCCTAGATTTCACAGTGAGATGAAAGTGTAGGATCTGATTTGAAAATTAATACGTGCAGTAGGATCAGAATTTAATTAACAAGTCATGCAAGATCTGATTTTAAGATTATTTACCTTAGATTAAATTAGAAAAAAAAATCGTTTTGACAAGTACCCTCTGTTATGGGAAATTCGTCTGACTTTGAAATTACCAAGCAAGCTTCTGCTACGAACAATGAATTAATAGAGCTAATCACTTATGTCAATTAGGATGCATATCAAAAGCAACAATGAGGGTTTTGGGGGTCATCATAAGCGCCAAAAATATATTATAACAGGCAGTGTTGCTAAACTTAAAGGGGAACCGGCAACGAAGTCTTACCACATTTAGAAACATACATACATACACATTCATCGAGGTATTCAAAAATATAATATTCGCCGTTGTCAAATTTTTGCTTAAAACTGCTGCTTAAAGTTTTAAAACGGATAATTTCCATAATTGTATTAATAAAACCGCTGGGCTTGAATTCAAAACTGAGACTGATCTCATTCATAGAGGATTCTTTGTATATAAATACACGCTTTGTAAACAACGACGACTTGTTCTATTCAAAATTTAAATCAATATG
The DNA here is from genome assembly GCA_030522925.1 of Trissolcus japonicus. Lineage (NCBI taxonomy): Eukaryota > Metazoa > Arthropoda > Insecta > Hymenoptera > Scelionidae > Trissolcus > Trissolcus japonicus. Next base: position 4,263 of record JAPYZS010001185.1, on the reverse strand, counting down.
AAAATGTATTATATAAGATAAATTTTAAATTTCAAAATTGAATACATTTTTTTGGCGCTTATGATGTACTGATAAAAAACGAAATTGGCGCTTTTGGTATATACCGGCCAATTAAGCAAATGAAAAATATTATTAATAAACCATAAACGGCATTGTGTGGCTTGAATTAATATTCCATCGGCCGTGAGGCATTCAACTTTGCGGCTATGTGTGAACGCTCTAGGTATATAATATACTAACCCGACGATGCATCTCGGACGTACATATTTTATACGTTAAAAATTGCAACGAAGGTTGCGATATTTTTAGCCATAAACGAATAAAAATCTTGGGTGCAATACAATTGAACGAGAAAATATTTATTACTATTTTTATTATTGCGCCTCGTGATTCCGCGTCATTGTTCAACGTGCTGTTTTTATTTTCATAATAATTTTACGGCCGTAAATTTACGACTGCAACGCAAAGTTTATTGAATTTTATTGCAATTGTTGCCTGCTTTGTCGTTCACTTTTCTCCTACCCCCGCTTAGATTAACGAATTACGCAATTAAAGTAAAAATAGTCGGCGGTATAACAATGCCAATAAAAAGGACGGCTAATTTGTGCCAGAAAACTTGTATAATCATCGTAATAATTACAGTTTAAAAAACTGGCTTTCAGTGATTAATTAGTATGTTTTACTAAATGTTCGTGTACTCGGTGCAGAACCTTTTTAATAGCGTAATTACTGTAAGTGCAATTATTCAACGTCGGTCAGAAAAATAACGCTTGTAGGATTTTGTTTTCTCTCGTATAGCCAAAAGTTTGCGATTTTGGATCAATTTGGTTTTGTCTAATCTCACAATTAATCATCTTGGCGATAATTCGGTTGGTTGGAAAAAGCTTTCAGTCGAAGTTAACATTGACATAAAAAAGTACAGGAAATGTATACGGACAATAAGTTTATTTTAGGCGGCGCGCAATTTGATTAATTCTGGGAACTTTGCAATAGAGCTGATCAGAGTAGGGATCCGGTTGCAGGCCGTTACAATTTGATTAGTTCGTGATTGTCAGCATATCCGAGTCTTTGATGTATTAATAGACAGTGATACGATCCAGCTGCTCATCGGCGCTGGCGAAATCGAAGCTGAAAAGGAGACTTGAAAGGTGCAAAAAAGCGGAGGACGAATTCAAAGTGATTAAAATTGGCGAGTTGGTTCAAATGAAAAGCTGTTATGACGAAAGTGCAGGATATTAAATTTGACATCGGAGCTCGTGTCGGCGCTCATTAAATAAACGCCGGTTCAGTTGCTTTACTGTGCGCGCACGAATGGCATTCGGATAAAAAAAGTGGCCTACATCTGCATCACGATCGAAAAGACTTTGTGCTCAACGTCAAATGAGAGTAATTACAAGTAATATCCTTTTAAGCTGCCCGTCTTGATATTCTATCTGTAATGAAAAAAGGTCCATTGATCCAGAAGTAACAAAACAACCAGCATAAACAAAAACCGGACACAGTTATGTTGTATTTCAAATTTTTTATTGAAATTTCTCATAATTTGGTCATTTACCCACACCGATAAAAATATATTTCTAAATATATTTCACATATATTTCATATATACATTATATATAAAGGAACAATATGTTGTAGAAATATTAATAAAAATTATATCAAAAAAATTTATTTTAAATTATGAATTTGTCTCATATTTGTACATATATCTTTATCCCTATAAGTTATACTGGCAGCTGTGTTGTACACTATAGTAAATATCTTAACTCTTATTTAATAACTTTAATCAAACTGGATGTGATAACATGATACACTGAACTGACAGGCAAAAACTAAAGATACATGATGTAGGGGCTACAACAAGTAGTTGCTAAAAAGCAGTTTGAATTTAAGTATATAACAGCAGCACACGTTTTTTGCCTGGAAAGTGAAGTTGTTTTTATATAGAATTCAAAACATCGGATAATTACCTTTTGTGAAGTTGTTTTTGAAATTAGTAAGGAAAATTGAAATTGGACAATGTGATTTTTGAATTCAGTTAATTTTATCACGAATTGATATCGAATTTTTACTAAACTGACGTTTCTGTGTCAAACGTAAAATACTTTGCTTTTTCACACGCTGCTCAAGGATCAATTTTCATACGATGAGATGAATCTTTATATCAAGATCCATTAGCTGAGTAAGTGGTTTCGCGGTTTGATTTTTATATATTTGTACAGAAATTACAAACTTTTCATTGAATATCTGGCATCGCCGGCCAGTTTTCAGCCACAGGATCTAAATCTGTTTACTATAGTGAAAAAAAAGGTTATACCGCTGCCAAGTGTATGATAAACTTCAAATTTATCAAATACTTAATCGAATAGTTGATAAAGATGATAACATTTTTATAAAATTGATATAAATTTTATTCAAAGGTGAAGTCAACTTATATAAAACAAAATGATTTATAAAAAAAACATAAATCTGACATTTATTGTTGTACATATATTTTTGTCCTTGTGGGAATATGAAATAAATCAAATTCGAATCAAAATCAATTATCGTCTGCATTTGATCGGGATCAAATGTCTGAAAATTCAAATAGCATTAGCGATCAATCCAGAAACACTTGCGCGTGTAATCAATTCGCATCTATTTTTCGATCGGGTGGAAAAATCTTTGAAATAACAGAGCAAGGCCAGTCGCAAATGCTCACTTGCCTTTAAAAATCCACTGCCGTTCAAATCCAATATTAACGAGCCGCGAGCAAAAAACCCGTCAGACTTTAATGCAAACTTAACGAGCTGCATGACTTATTCAAAAATTTTCAGCGATTCTCAGTATTTTCATAATTTTTTTATTTTTTGCTTCCACTCTCAAATACTTAACAAGCGCAGCACAAAATATCTGCTAGCTGTGGAGAAGCGCTCCTTACTTACACGTCCAAAGTGGAACGTCGATTTGATGGATTGATAGCAACCGGAAATTTATTTATGTAAAATCACGTGATGGGTGTAATGATGCATTTGAGGCACCAAAGAAATATCCCAGGCAAAAAGAGACATATGCCACATATATGTATTTTATATGGACCATGTATGCTGCATATATAACACAAATGTTATATAATGATGCTGCATTTCGTTCAATGCTCAATAATAATATTCGCGTGTCGAAAATTTGATTTATAAAAAAATTGTAAAGAATTTGTGAAATTGGAGTTTTTTTTTGAATATTTGTAATAAAACATGCATTGACGGTAAAAGTTAAAATAAGGAGTGCAAAAGAAAAGGTTGCGATTCATTTATTCAAGTTTCTTTTCTGTCATAATATCAACATTTTCATAAAACGCTTTTGCCTTGGCGTTCAAATACCCTGCGCTCGTGCGAAGAACAAAACGTGCCATTGGTAGTGATTCCTCGGATTAAAATAATTCAAGCGCACGCGATGGGAAATATGAAAAGCTGAAACCCGCCGTGGAACTCGTCTGCTCGTCCAAGACGTGCTTCGCTTTTTTATGTTTCGTGCTTGACTTTAGCGCAGGCCGAAGAAAAAAAAAACCTTGTATAAATCAAAAGCTAACATGGATGGAGTCGGCGAAATAGAACGCCAAGAAAACCCCGAGACGGCTTCGCACTTCGCTTTTGCACTCGCATTCCGCTGTACACCGACAAAAAGAAGTAACCCCGAAAGATTTATCTCTCTCAAATTTGTATCAACCCACGAGATACATTTTTCAGGAAAAAATTGCTCTCAAAGATTGCCTTGTTTCGCGGTGTCAGGCTTCCCTTAAAATATAATCATTCCGGAAGCGCAAATGACGAGTAGTCTCTGGTGATGACTCTCATTACTGGAGCTCACAACGGAAAAGTGGCTCGCGACTTTAATAAACAAAATCGAATTTCAAGTGCAGCACCAGTCGTTCGTGACACTGGAAATTTTTTTGTCGAGTGGATTACTTCCGGTTCGACGACAACCCACTTTTCAGAGGATACACCACCGAGTGTTCGCAAAAAGTTGTTAACTGTGACATCGTTATGACGCTACTGAACCGACAATTGTAGATCTTTTTTTTTTTCGAACTCTCAGTACCTTTTTTTCAAGGTGGCATTTTAAAATAATTAATATTTTTCGAATTATAATTATTGTTAGACCGTGACTAAATGGTAAATAAAAAAGGCGCCTCTGAAAATTTCAAATCAAATCGTATGTGATGCAAAATAAAAATTCATTCAATATTTTGACAGGAAGTTTACAGAAAGGAAATTAATCAGTATT
>JAPYZS010001184.1:0-18940 GCA_030522925.1 Trissolcus japonicus | reverse complement strand
CCCGCGTTGTAATCGAATGTTATCACCTGTATATATCGCCTGAGATGGCTTATCAGTGTACTGCTGCCATAATTAATAATAAATAAATAAATAAATAAAACAATAAGCGTTCACATTTCGACATGTAAAACATCATCTACGATTTTTCGTCATACCAACATAAAAAATGTCTGCATAAAATGAATTTTTTTAACAGAGCCTATCAATTGAAGGGCCTATCAATGCCTTTTGAGGATTCGTTTGGGGAACTAACCGGGCATGTGACACTGTGCCCTGTAATTGCCTTTGAAGGGCGAATGAAGGTCCAATGAAAGGCCACTAAGATGCCTGCATTGATTATTTTTAAATATAATATTTTTTAACAAATTTGATATACTTTGGTATGCTAAAATTATGAATACTTTTTATATATTTTCACAGAACATTGCAACAGCTGAATTACATTTTACATAATAAATTGTTTTCAAAGTATTAAAATCACTCAAAAATATAAGATAACACATTTTTTATTTTTGACTATTAATATTTAACAAGGCTTGTATTTGACTAGACCAGGTTCGATTCCCGGTCGAATTAATAATATATGTCGTTTTCCTTTTTTAATTGATTTTATTTTATTATACACAATTTATTAAATTTTTATTGCTAACTATTTTTAGACTTATTTATTAAGGAAATTTTAATTTTCCTAGGGTAATAACTGCTTGCAGTTATAATGTGTGACTTTTTTTAAATAAACAATAATTCATAAATACGGGGGTTTACAGGGCGAGGTGTCACCCGCCAAGAAAGGCCCCGCTTACAGCGGATGAATCGCCCTTAAGGGGCTCAGCTCATTTGCAGGGCATGCCCTTCAGGGACCTGTGGAAACAATTTTTTCTAGTATAGTATTCACTTTATTTTTAACATAGTGGAACTTTTTCAATAATTTTGAAAATTAATATTAATATGTCATATTTATAAACAACGATTTTTGATAATGTTAATAATAATCCTCATTTCTAAAACTGAAATTCATGAAAAAGCAATGTTGTAGTCTTCGTGACGGGTAGCGAAGTAACTGAAATTAGCTTTCTGAAACAAAAATTCATTTTCGTAATAAGTATTCATTGCCTTATTATAATAAATGTCAAGATACATGTTTTTCTAATACCTCTGAGCATATAATTACAGAAATTCTGTTCTTTCATTATTATCTATTACAATTCGTACAATTTGTTGTACTTGACCACATCAAGTTATCTTTTAAATTTTTTTGTACTATTTCGTACTTCCGCCATGCTTTTCAGTTTTACTGATTTTTTTTGCAAATTATATCAATAATATAAGGCAATAAAATAACTTTTTTTTGAAAAAAAAAAACAGAAATTCGTTCTACAAGATGATGTAAGATAATTTTTTTTTGTATTTATAAATTCAATTATTAAATGCAAAATTAAGCTAGACTACTTGAGAAAGTAGACAAGGAACATCCTGCGAAATAATCATTGAATCAAAAAACCATTTAAATCATTTCTAATTCCTCTTTTGTGTCTGCTGTCTCCTTTTCCCCTCATTCGGTCGCCGATTTTTTGCTTCTCTTTGCCTCGACTGTTCATATAATAGTGGTGGTGCACAGAGGCACACAGTAATGAGTTGTTAGCTTGTTATATCGGCTCAAATCGAAATATGGGAGCGCATAAACGCTGATGGATCGATGACTCGTCTATTCAATGTGATGAGTGTCTCACGAAAAAAGAGCAAAACTCGCGGAATCATTTCAAAATGGTAAATGCGCTCCCATCCCTATGTGCCATTTTGCCTGAGCGAAATCAGCCGCGCGACGCCAGTTTTGAGCTCGCCGCATGCCATTCTAAATAGACGCATTTACAAATTGCGAATCGATGCATGTTTTGGATCTGTCTTCTGCAAAGTACAGGGTAAAAATCAAACGCGAGTTTAGCAGCAAAAATTATAACTGATGGTGCGTCAGAATCAACTGTGCACCAGCATCAATCGAGACTGCTGAATATTTTTTTTATTCAAGACTATCAGTTTTTTTATTTTGATTGGAAAAAGACTAATGAAAAAAATAGACTTTGACTCGAATAAAAAAAACGAATAGAATTAGAGTAAAACCGAAATAGTTGTAGGGATATATAAATATTTTTTGGAAATAATAGGCCTAACCAGGGAACCATGAGACCAGATAAGGATACTCGGCATATAATCCTAGGATGACACTGTGTATGAGTTCCTCGCCTGGCGTCCCTCAGGGCCCAGCCGGAAATTCTGTTTAACTCGACTAGGGCCCGGCGTCAGAGCCTCATCGGGATTGCTATTTTTAAAAAATAATAAACAAAAAATTTTTTGATTAACTAATTTATATTATTTTTTTCATTATTTAATTTATTTTGATTTATAAACCAATCAAATTGAGATTTCCTAATGTAAAACCAGATTTGATGTTGAGGATTCGAGAACCCAGGCTTCCGCGGTGATGGAACACTGTCTTATCCACTGGACTTTTCAGTCTATGCTTCTTATTGGGAAACTCGCTCATACGATGGATGTGCGTAAAAAATATACAAAAATATATTCAATTATAATATATCAATTATAACTTTGGTTATATACATTTTTAATTGCAAAATTATTTATTCATTAATGTACCAACTCACGTAATTCAAATAAACTAACAAAATCATTATACAATTTAGGCTGTGTTAGGCCCTTGGGAATGCCTGGCGTGATGCACTGCACCAATGCCCAGTCAGGAACACTGACTGGAACCTGGTAAGGGCCCAGTCAGTATTCCTTTCATCGAGATTTACCGCGGTTTCAACCAGACCGGGCCCTGGTTTATGGCATGGCGTGCCCCATTGGTTGGATTTCTACTCGGGATACGTCGAAGCAAGAATATGTTCAGTTGGTAACGTCAAAGCGCGCGAAAGTCGAATGAGATAAGTCACATAACATGAACATTCACGTATTCGAAAAAGAAAATTATTTCAAAATAATAAAGGACGCACTTATGTAAGCTACTAAATTGTCTGTCCTTCCTTATTTTAAAAAGATGTTTTTTTTCGAACACGGCACATATTGTGTTTCGAAAATCAATGCCTCGTCTTCGATTTATTCAAATAAGTGAATATAACAAAATTTAGATGAGCTCTTTGGAACTCTTTGGAACTCCTTGGAGCTCCTTGGAACTCTTTAAAAGTCTTTCAAAGAGTCTCAAGTTGCGAATCCCTTGGTTATAACTATTAATGTTGGATGAATTTTTAAATACAACTTTGCAGATACCTTTTGTTATAAAAATATAAAAGTTGATTTTATTGAATATTAAAAAGTCCATTTCAAGTCTGAAAAACGACTTTTGTTAATAAATAAAATTATAAGCCATGTTTAATCAACCACGTGTTGATAAAATCAATTATTTTTGTCCTGGCATATCTGAAATGTTATTATACACGATGTGTAAGAATATTATTGCTTAATTTGTTATAGTTTTTTTTTAATTTGCAATGTCTCTAGGATCAAGCCTCTTCCTTACTTACCTCGTTTTTCCTGTCAACCTCAGAATTTTTACAAAAACTTTGATAATTTCTATCAAATTTTCATTTCAATAGGCACTGCTTTGTCAGAGAGTTTAGTAGTAATTGAGAATTGTAATACCAAGTTTTTTGTCGTGTGCAAATATTTCTCGCAAGTTTTGTGCGTGTTAGTATAAAGTTAGGTGTAAGTCGTCGCCTAGACAGACTGATGTAAAATTTATGCAAATTTGAGCTGAACGAAATTTTGCGTCAACACCAGTTCAGAAGTGACATCTTATCAAGTCAAATATCAAATTTAATACCTTTCGCAGCTTTCAAATTTTGCATAATTGTCCTGATGAATGGCCGAACAACTTTGATAACTAAAAACTTGACGCGAAAATGATCGCATCAATTATTGTTATTACTTCAAATCAATAACACGCTATCGTACGCAGCTCTACTGCTGCCCCTACGTGAGAGCCATAAATTTCGTGATCGTCGGCAAAATTGACTGTGTGAATAGAGTTCGAGTTCGCGTGTTTGGCTGTATAAATCGTCCAGTCCGGGGGTTATTAAAAAAGAGAGACATGCAAAATGAAAAAAAAAGGAAAGAAAAAAAATTAGCCAGAATCGAGTAGTTGAGTGCGTAACAAAGGGTCAGGGGTAGAGGTACTTTGACTCGCTGGTTGGTCCTGAGTGTGAATTTGCGTATCGCGACTTCATCGCTCGCGATTCACTCAAATTAGTTCTTTGGCGCATTGTCTCCGGCACACTCGTTGTACGCGTAACGCTCTTACGTCGTGTAGGCAACTTCAAAGGCCTTTTTTGAGTTCGCCGCCGTTAACATCCGCACACGCATTCTTAGCCTTCTCTCTCTCTCTTTCTCGCGTTTTGCGTCTGTCTTGCTCGCACGCGCGAGACGTCGCTCTCTGTCCGTGCGCGCGATGGGTGTTGCCATGACACCACGGAACCTTCACCCTCTCGTTTCCGAATCTCGCTTGCCCTCTCTTTTTCTGATGCATAACGCCGTTCGACACTCCCCTCTCAAATAGTCGACGCTCTCGAGCTCTCGCTATATTGCGTGCATGTTGACATAGAAAAAAGATTAGACAAAAAAAAAAAGAAGTAACTTCCGTTTGAGTCGCACGAAAAATAGAGTGTCCCTCAATTTTTGATCTTTTTCATGAATGCTCTCCAACCGAGGGTTTGATTTATGAAGTTTCGGATCTTTGATGAAACCAACGTTGATGGGGTGAGAAAATTAAGATATTTCAAATTGATTGCTTCGTTCATTTGCCTAATATACAATTATGATCCCAATTCAAGGGTATTAAATGTTGTTTCGTTTTTTCCATCATCGTCTTGCTTAATGAGATGTAATTAAACACTTGACGATATTTGTATATTTAAAGAGCTCGTGCCCCTTTTGTGATGGGAGAGCAGATAAATGTGACAATCGAAAGGGATGAATCAACCCCATTATTTCACGCACTTCAATATCCTCTCCTTACATGATTTTTATTTCTTTTTATTCTCACACAAGTGCTTTATGCTTGCTCCACAGTCAAACTCATGGCATACACGCTATATTGTATAGCATTTGTATCTAATATAATTGTTCTTATTATTTTGTTCAAACAAAGATTTTTACACCTAATTTGAACTCGAGTTTCAGACTTCTTATTAAAACAATATTATTTCGAAGTACAATAAAAATTGCACCATACCACCGGCTTTCATATATGTAAAATTGGCGACAAATTTTATCAGGTTGCGAATTTTGTCCGGGGACAGAAGTTTGTGTCGTTAAAATATTTAAATGAAACATTATAAAACGCGTCTCGACAGGTTTCCGCGGTTGCAAACTTTGTCTGACAGTTGCATCTTTTAAAACCTTGTACAATAACTCCAAGACCTATTCATCGCGCGCGCGGAACTATTTCTCGAGCAATGTCCCGCAGGAAGAATGGAAAATACGACATTCATCGATTCTCTTTCCGGTCGCTCGTCGGAGTTAACGCATAATATGATGCGGACTCTTCTGGCATCACGTACGACTGGCTGTCGTCCAACTTCTCCTCACTTGATGTGCCTCTTAGTGTTGTGCTCCTTCGTTCGTTTTCTTGCGACAACTTGGCGATTCATTGCAATTTTATGCACATACGTACACTTTTATCACGTTTGAACGATACCCAATCACATCCCGAAAACCCATCCACACAAATTATCTCGTTTCACTTCTTACGATCAGCTCAACAAGCGTTCATATCAAATGTCCAATATTTTTCTTGCAAAATTGCCAGACAAATTTCTTCCTTGTACAAAATCCTGTGTGCTCATCCATCATCGTACCTTTCTCATCCAAACTTTTAATTTTTAATTATTATTTATACTTTGTTTTTCTCGTTAAAATGTCTATATAATTTTGGAATAAACTCATTGCTATCTTCTTAGTTCTTAAGTTAGGTTGTACAATTGTTTTGAACAAACAAAAGCTAAAGTTTTACTGCATTTTTTGTATGAAAAGTACGTTTATTTTCAAAAATGAACAAAAAATCAATAAATAAGTTTCTATACTTAATTCATTCATTTGATTCATTTGATATTCAGATCAGGATGACGGATATTGTGTATTGTTTTTGAATACACACTTCGTGTCGGTATATTTTTAGAAATGATAGTATTGATTTATAGACCTTAGCTTAAGATAATCAGCAGGATTAGATAAACCGGTGAAAGTAAATGAAAAATCGACTTTGGACTAATTACATTCTCGCCCATGCAAGATAAGCAGTGTTTCGACTGATTTATCTTTCATTTAAGAAATTTCATCAAGAAAGTTTGTGTGCGTTCTGTTTAGGATTGCTGTTGGCACAAAATTATGTTATCATCAATGGCTGTTTAAAAAAGATCAAACCTCTGCCGAAAATATATGGAACGTCGATTGAAAAGATTGGAAATCTTAGATTGAATTGTTTACTATTGCCTGACGATTAATTTTTTTGATTCAATATCGTATATTTATTTGATACCGACTCAAAGAGCGAGAAAAGAGGGAATATTTTTGTTCGCCGAATCATCCCCTCGACATATTTATTTTCGCACGCATTTGCAACGAAATCTCTATGACGAATACGATCGTATTTCGCCCGTAGCCATGGCTTGAGAAAATACGACGAGAGAAAGTGCAAGATAAAGAGACGCGGCAAGCAAAGGTGAAACAGGAAAGAAATTCGCATCATTTTGGGGGAAAAACAGCGCCGCTGCCTTTGGAACCCTCGTGCCGGCGGCGGCGCGTTACGCATGTGCGCCCCGCGCGCCCTATCGATTTCCGGCACTTGCGCCGGTTCGCCTGCGATGTCGCTGTCGTCGCCTCAACGCACGTCACATCCAAAACACTTTCGCGAACCAGCGGAACCGGTTCTTTCAAGGTTAACCCACATTTCCGCCGCGCCGATTTCCGGTTCGCGGGTGCACCGCTTTCAGTGACACCGATCTCATTTTTCCCCGTCGAGTGTGCTTGCTTTTGTGAATTGTGCGGATCGTTTCATTGATGTTGTCATATCTTACAGACTGTCGTTGAATAGTTTCGCGATTCCGGTATGTATCCATCAACAACCACATAAATCTTGTTTTTTATTTTCTAGTTTTTTTTTCTTTTGTTGTTTCCCTTGTGTACGTATACATGTGGTCTTTGAACAAAACGCGACACCGATGTTTATTGTTGTCACATTTTTGTTATTGTTTATATGATCATTGTATGGGCATTTGTATTCGCGTGATTGAACTGTGCGAATCAAGTGTTTGAAAAATTTGTTTTCTCTTTTCAGCGGAATGCTGAAGTATAATGTTGAAATTGCTGCATGACAACAGAGTAGTCATATCCGTCTGAAAAGATGCGCCTGTCTGACGGTCAGCACAATCTCTAAACCAGTTGCATATATTTAGTCGACACAAAGGCTCTGGAAAAGCAATATCCTCCGCTTGACAATAAACCGACTTGATGTCTCATTTCCATTGCAATGTGGCACAATTATATAGATATATGTATAACATTTGTTGGTAGTGATAAAAGGTGGAGATGCAAATCGATATTTCCAGCTCTTTTCGTACGTCATATTTTGGTAATGTCGAGTGCGTTGACCGAGAGCGCTCTGCACCGTCTCTGAGGATTTGTCGGGTATTGTTATAGGAGAGTCATTTGGTTCGTCGCTGGTGGGGCGCCACCGTCCTCCGCCGCCGCCGCCGCCGCCTCCGCCTCCGCCTCCGCCGCTTGGCCCTTTTTCTCTCTGTCCACCCTTCCGACAGAACCAAGGGAGGCTATGTTTCAGGGGTTGTGTCACTCGCTGATGGATGACTCCCCCCCTTCTTCGAGGCGTCTCCTCCCCACCGCCGTGCGATCAATTCGCCTACTTGTGCGTGCGCGCGTACCGCACTCGCACCCTCCTAAAATAACCTCCGATTTTGTTTAGTTATGCTACCTACGATTATCTTCGTTTCCCGAAGCCGATTAGCACCGACGCATAAAAGGCATTTTATCCACGCTCGTCGATTTATCGCTGTTTGCGCGTTCATTATGCCTCCGGGCTATCTACTCCATCGATCTATGGATTCACATTGTTTACTAATCAAACACCCGCGCTTTGTCTATTGATTTATTCGCCCCGTGTGTCCGTCGTACAATTATACAAAAATTACATCAAACTTTTATACGGTCGTTGCAATATTGCGTCATTTTTTTTAATTAAAATTTCAACCTTTACTTGACACTGAAAAAAAAAAAAAAAAGATTGAGGCGTACATGCATATTTATGCCTTATGCAGGCATACTGTGTAACTGCAAAAGTGACAGACATATATACCTAATACAAACTTATGAATATAGCTGACAATTAATACTGTGACAGAAAAAATATGTGTGGTACAATCACAGACATTGTAATTGTTCTCTCATGAATATTGCTGCTCTAAATATACGTCAACTTACAAATATGTATATTACGATAACGAGAATGGCGGACGAATATTTTACTAGCTATACTTTTATTTCTATTTTAAAATTAAAGTTAGCAATTACCAAGACAACTTATTTTGTTAATATATCTGTGGCTTTGAGGAAAAACCAGTTAACTACCAGTAGAAAACATTAAAAAATAAAAATTTAAACATCTTTTAAAACAAAATTAGAGTTCTGGATAATGTTGAAAATAGCGTCTTAAACTTGAATGTACAAAAAGCACTTAACTGGTTTTTCCTCATAGCCATGCACAGATATAGAATAGAAGGAGACCATCTTATTTAGTACAATAATGACTGCTTGTCATTTTTCTCTCTTTTAATTCTTAATTTAAACAAAAACTAAATTTATCTTAGTTGGAAAGTTTTTGCAAAAAATTATTACTAGAGTGTCCACGAAAGCAAGTAAAATGAAATCTTTGAATTGGCTGATAACGATAATAATATAATAACAATAATAAGAAAGTTGAATATTTAGGATGAATGAAGAAAAATGATGATTTTAGGAAGATCGGATGCTCGCTGGGGAGTGGCAGGAAATTGAGAGAGTATCGCGACAATGGACACTAATGGATAGCAATTTATTAATATTGCTGAATTTAGGCTGTCTATTCGGATGGATGGATGTTGGGAGGATGACTTTGTGGTTTTGGCATGGCTGTCTTCGTTCCCGACATCTGTCTGAATGCCAGTATCAGTTTGCCACAGCTTTTGTCACCAATGGTTTAATAGGCTTTGTTGTGACAAACTGAGTTTTGTGTTTGGTCACTCCCGCGCGCGTAAGGAATGAATAAAACGTTTTCGTCCATGACTGGCGAAAATTAAGAAACTTGGAGAATAAATAATGAGGGGAACCGAGATAAAACTGGTACGAAAATAAGTTGACCGCTGACGGTGTATATAAAGCACAATGAATATTTTAATTGGTATAATCACAGATGGTTGGTTTGAGTTACAGCAATGAGAGTATCATGAGAGTATAACACCTAGCGCGAGCATGCAGCCTTTGTTCTGACTAACATTGCATTGTTCAACTTTTACTGACTTTTGCGCGCAGAACAAAATGAATAGACGAATAAAATGGATGAATTATTCATTAGATTTTAATATAGATTTTGAGAAATCAATTGTTGAATCTGACGTTTTATGATGTGACGATATAAAAGCTCAAATGCTCGCGCTCTAATATAGTGGTTTGTAAAACCTGATCCTTGTAATTAATGCTCTTTATGTGATGAAAGAGCACGCTCGACACGATGCAGATGAATGCAAAGCGTCTTGTTAAGGCAGTCACGTCGCCAGGTCTCGTCATCAATTTAGTCATCGCAGAATAGTTAACTCGAACGCGTTCATGTGTATTGACAGCGACGAGCTCAAAGTTGTGTCGCCGATGACAAGGCCTCTTTCTGTGTATCGCGCGCGAAATTGGAATACGCCGCTTGTTCACTTATTCATGGACTTCCGCAGTCTCGCGCGCGACTATTGGGATGCGGTTTAGTGTACATGCGTGGAGGGGGGAGATCATTGTGCCACGTAATGGGCCAATATTTGTCCCGCACACAGACATCCACCAACAATTCACATTGCTTTTATCTTACGCCGATGCTTTAATTACATAATTAATTATTGTTTAATTCAGTTCGATCAATAATTCGGCGGTAGACTGACATATACAACTTTTGAACATTTATAGCAAAAAATGATATCCTCATGTGGCAGTTGGAATGTACCTCGGACATATTTACAGCAGGTTACTTCGGGTGTCATAAACATTTTTACGACGTTTTTATGATGGTGTCGAATTAGTTAGGGTTAATGGCTCGTGAAGGATCTGTTAATTCTATTCATTTTCATATATACATATATATACCGGAATTGCTTATGGTGGATAATTGATATCGAATCTGAATTGTGAATATATTTATATCAGTCATAACAGATAAATATATCATTACACTCAAGTAAATAAAGATAGCATGACATTTATGGCGAATAAAGAGATGGTAGTTTTATTGCGTGTCTCCTAATGTTCAGTTGATATAAAAGATGAGGTTTTATTTATGAGCTCTTACCTACTCAAAATTGACAGAATACAAATTTGGAAAATACTGATAACAATTAAGTATCAAGAAAAAGAATTCTTATAATTAAGAATCAACAATATATGACTAGGATCATGACACATTTGAGAGTATTCAATTTTCTTTTCATTCATTCGTTCAACAATTGTTATTGTTGTTTTTATATTCATTAAAATTGTATTTACTATCAGAATATAAAAGTGGATTATGTTAAAAATAAACAAAAATAACTACAACTTTTTTGATAACATCTGGTCATGATAGATAACGCGCGTGTTTCATAATTGTGATTTTTCAAGTGATAAATAAACTCATTATTTAATACATTTTTATTAAAAAGTACAATATATTCAACAGCATTTTTAGATATAAATAAGTTATGCTAAACACATTCCCTGTACGGCTTTATCCCCTCCATTTCACACACCCAAACAATTGGCCCGCGCGCCAATGCTTCTGAAATGTAAACACTACCATACACGCACTATTCTGCCGTCTTCTCACCTATACAGTTTTGGGTCGATTGAACAGGGAATGAGTTCAAGTAGAGCTGATCAAAAAATTTAAAAAAATTACAGTTGTATTGCACAATAAAGCGTCAAAATGAATATTTTTATTTTTTCAACACAGTTGATAAATAAAACATATTGAACAACAATTGATAAACGGTAAATTGTTTACACGGAGAGAAATAACGTCACAAATTGAACTATATTTCTCTATCAATCTAATTCTTTCTAATTTTGGTAGTGACTTAGTAATTTTCACGAGTATATGCGTGCGCATGTTCCGTATTGTAAGCATAGAACTCTAGTATCGTCAACGTCCACTAGGACCGATGGCTCGGAGGATTCGTCAAGGGCTCGCGCGATCATGCAGGTTCCGGAATTTTCGAAACCTGCTTCGGAAATTTTTTTCCGTAACCATATTGAATCAAAATTAGACTGAAGAATCATCAAATGGAAAGAAAACCGACTTCGAATCAAAGTAAAAAATAAAAACAAATAAAATAGCATTCCAGCAAATTTCGAGTGAAAACTGAAATTCTTTTAAAAATATGAAATGAAAATAAAAATTACAAAGTGACGTCATTACACTCCGTATAAAACGAATAATTTTTAACATACATTTTAAGAGTAATTTCGGCATGTTTGATTATATTTCAGTATATTTATATGGTAAAGTTGTAGGATTGGTCTATCTCTCATTTTACTATTTTAAGTCGTAAAAATTATATATCAGTGAGTTTTACTTTGTATTGTGGATTATTTGACTGTTTCATCTTATATCCCAAATATCGTTTTATCGGGTTTCTGATTTCACAATAAAACATAGTAAAATAGTAAACCTTTTTCTTCTGGAAAAATAAATTTTGTATAAACCATATTGTTGATTTGTAAAAAATAAATAAGCGAATGCAGCAAAAAAAAAAAGAAAAAAACGAAATATATATATACTATATATTTTGAATGCTCTATACAAAATGTGATATCAGGATAATTTGTTAATTCTTTAATTGCCAGAAGTTTGATTTTTGAGTGAATCTCCCATATTTTTGTTGGGTTGAAAAGATGATAAATGCTAAGTGTAAAAACAACTGCATATTTAGAGCACTTATTGATTCTCTGTATACAACATTTGAATTTGAATGGTGGCAAAATAGAATGTGAATTCAACGTTTTGTAATTTACATGACAGCTTTCCTCATTTACGTCAGCATCACGAACGTTCATTCAATCGAACATCGAAATTTGCATGTTATTGTTTTTCACCAACATTTTGTTTCCTTTATTTGATAACTGACACCATCATAGCGGCGCTAAAATTTTTATCGCAAACTTTTGTTACATTTCACGCTGGCAGATATAGTTGGAAACGGCGAGTTTGAAAGCGAAATCGTTCAATTGCAGTTAATCCTTTTACGCCAAAACTGTTGCGGAAATCGGAAAAAGTGTCGTTGGTTGGCTTCGTTTGAATCACATCTCACGGCTTTGCCGATTGATTTACACCGTTACGCCTACAAATCCGCGACGAATCATTATCAGAGAGATTGAACCGTTGTTTTTGGATCGGCGGCGGCGGCGGAACGGGAAACAGGAAAGTCGCGGCGGAAATGATAAATCTCGGCTAATTGTGTTGAGTGCGAAAGGAGTAGAAGTTGTGTGTAGGCGATATAAACGGCGCGTGTCAATAGGCCGATGATCAAAACCGGCCACCCCATCAGGCGCCATAAAATGTGACTTTACGAGCGCTAAACGATCGTAAAGAAGGACTGCACGCGTATCTTGCGCACTCGAGACATGCGGGGCGCACATCCCTAGCTGCAATTGCGGGCTCATTTCATTCGCACAGTAGTTGCCACTATAAATTAGTTCTCGCCCTCGTCAAATATGTTCCACGCCAACAACCTAATTAGGGGTGTGCGTCCGGCTCACTGGTCACACAACATCGCTATGATTTTCGATATTATCTCATTACCTGTTGATGACAATGTTTGTCATTTTCAGTTTTGATGCGCTTATATATAATTATCAAGATGTTGCATAGTCATTTTTGACCCATTAGTTCGTCATGCTCAATTTCACTCAACTCCAAACTTTCGCCAAATTCAGCTTTAACTCACCGCACTTGTAATTATAATTTCGCGAGGTGCTCGCGAGCTCGCGAGTGCAAAGTTGGCATCGTGCGTTGTGCGATAAAAATTCAAACAGTCCTGCCAAATTGAGTACTGTGTTGAATTAGGAACGTTCAAGAATATTTTTCTTGTCCACTTTGGATGACATTGCCACAACTTTGAATCTGAGCTTGATATCCAATTATACGCGTAACTTGCAGAATTTCGTTAGAGCTCGTATCATGTTGGAGTATGCACAGGAGTGGTAACACAAAGTTTGCTCTTATCTGCATCACTGAAAATGATAGAAGGTTGTAGTTTCAAATACAGTTATACGTTTCCGAAAATGGAACAATGACCCCGTTGATATATATATATATATATACGTTAGACAATTTTACGTAAATATTTTGAACATTATTATTATTATTATATAAACAAACTTGCGAATTGTAGTAACAATGATGGAAGTAACTACAAAAAAGATGGCCCAACAAATCGTCTTCTGAAACTTGTATATATGCATATAACGTGATTACAAGTCACCTTGGTTCTTAAGAGACTTGGTCGCAATTTTTTCTGCTTTTTCCATTTCTTCATCCCGTTCGAAGAGCTCTTTGCGCAAATTAATTTACTCGTTCTTGCCAACAGTACCTGTTATATACATTTGCATTGCATCCGACTAGCGACGACGAATCAAGGGGCAATAAGAGCACACGATTCTGAAATAAAAGATTTCTCTTTTGTTTTGATGTATCTCTGAAATAATCCATTTGCAAATAAGTCGTGGCAGATGAAAAAGTTTCGAGTTACGCTTGACAGGATGTTGAATTTTCTCTGACTCAAAGTTGAGAACCACTGGACGGGCTTCACGACAAAATCAGCATAACAAACGGGGGTGCCGTGGATAGTGAAATCTGTCACCCGGATGTCAATCAATATATTTCAAGGGGTCTTACTTCCACTTTTGCCCCTCTATGAATGACCCTTCAAGTCATCCATTTACACAATCGATCCTAAGTTTAAATTATCATTGAACTCCAAATCACTTCAAAATTGAAACGAGATTGAGAAAAGAGAGAAAAGAAAAAAAAATACTAAGTGATCCAGTGCGAGCATGTTTTGTACCGAAAGTTCATAAATGTGTTTTACGTATTTGAACTACATATTATTGATTGCTCTTTCATCATCTTGCACGTCATGTTTTCCTTGCACACTCAAATTCAAGTCCAAACCGGGCGTCATGAAAAACCACATCAGAAAATCTTACCAGGCCTTAAATATGTAGGGTAAATGCACCAGTGAATGATTGCTTAAGATTTGGTTCCAGTGAATAGTCACTCATTTGAAATGTATTGTCTATCTTCGTCACTCTAATGCAATGACCATTCAATGGTGCCGTTACCCTAATTATATTATTTATTTCAAAAATTGGCGTCTCTGGTTACCCCAGTTTGGCTAAAATTCATTAGCATAATCTTGTACAATAATTTAATATAAAAATTACAATATATATGCTGCGTTTGGCTACTAATTATTGAAGATACTAATTAATGACACTAACATTGAATGATCAACTTTACCCTAGAATAAATTGTTACCGGTCCCCTGAATGCATGTCCTACAAATGAACTGGCGGGTGTGATGCCTCGTCCTGTAAACCCCGTGTTTATAAATTATTGTTTTTTATATGAAATAAATAAGTCTAAAAATAATAAACAGTAAAAATTTCATAAAAATTGTCTATAATAAAATTGGAAATCAAATAAAAAAAGGAAAAAATATATATTAACATTTCTACCGGGAATTGAGCCCGGTCCGGTCGAATGCAAGCCTTTCAGCTTGCGCATTGATCTAAACTCATTTGGAAATTTTTTGATACCTTATTATAAAAGTCACTCATAATATATATCTCATGTCATTGCATTATTTAAATCAGTTTTTGTAGTAAACATCGCATTTGTTAAAAAATTGAGTTAAATATTAATGGTCAATAATAAAACATTAGTTTTCTTATATTTTAGAGTGATTTTAATACTTTAGAAACAATTTATTATGTAAAATGTAATTGTAAAATGCAGCTGTTACAATGTTCTGTTAAAATTTATAAAAAGTATTCATAATTTTCTATTTTTATTTTTATTAACGTTGAAATATTTTTGGTACAAAATTTGTTAAAAAATATTATATTTAAAAATAATCAATGCAGGCAACTTAGTGGCCCTTCGTTCGCCCTTCAAAGTCAATTACAGGGCACAGCGTCATACACATGCTCGGTAAGTGTCCGGAACAAATCCTCAGAGGGCATTGATAGGCCCTTGAAGGGTTGCCCCTGTTGGAGCTATTCGTCTCTACTAACCGGGCATGCCCTTAAGAGGCCCTGAAAAATTGTTACTAGGGTGTATCCCAGTTCTAATGTTTTAGCTGCAGTGGCATGTAGCGAACTGAAATGACACTCGCGTTGTACGTCAGACGGAGTAAAAGTTAACAACGAAAACAATAGTCGCTCTCTGATTCTCTGACATCGGGGAGATGATTGCTTCGATAGAAGAGGTAATTGAAGATGTGACAACAGTTTAACGCTTCTAAATCATGTCACATGTCAAATGAGAGAGCGCTCGGAAACTGTCAACCGGTTCAATTACTACTTAGTATTATTAACGAGCCATAATCGCCGCGAGTGAATGTCCCACGCAAACTGTCATGATCATCTTATTTTATTGCCACTGCAATCGATATAATCTGTATTCAAATAAACAGCCTGGGTCGTTTCGTTGAACACATTTTCAATTTTGTATACCTCCAACTTCGATATCATACTCTTACGGCTGCTTATCCAACGCCAAAGTATGTCACCTAAACAAATGGAGGACGATTTGTATTTATAAAATTCGATCAATGTGAAAAGCAAATTTTTCTTTTGACAAAGAAAATTTAATGAATTTCAAAACATTCTGTCGGATGTGTATGCCATTGAAAATTAAGTTTGTTACAGACATCGTGTATTAAAGTTTATTTTGGAAGAAAAACAAAATTTAACTTTACCCCCCCATTTTGTATCATATTTGATACATTGACACTTTTTTAAACTTTTACTTTTTCTCTCATTAGATTTATGGTACCGTACACTTCTCGATGCTTAATCAAATGGATTTTTTTCTCAAGCGATCACTTTTAATGCAGTCCGGAGTAAAATTAAGTAATAATTAAATTCAATTAAACCAATTCATAATTAAATAAAAATAAAATTCTGATTATTGCTTAATTATAAGAAAATATCTTCTTTTACTGGTTTTTATATTTTTCTTAAAAGTTGGAATACAAAAATAATAGTATATGCTCTAAAAAATAGCGAGAGCGATTCAAAAAGAATTAAATCTGGACAGGGGTACGAAAATTATTTTAGAGAGGGGCCCCCAGTTTTTGTCAGTATGTTTTATTTACCCCACCCATCCTTCAAATAAATTTTCAGATTTTTTCAGCCTTGCCGGTTGCATTATACTGACAATGTTAATTTTTTATTGAATTTCTTAAAAAATGACACAAATGACATGAATATTATGCTGATTTCGGGTTCATTCGATTTTTTTCATTGTTGCATCAGATTATTTTAAGATTGACAACGTGGCGTTTGATTGTGAAATGCGATCACAGTTAGTAACCTCGTTTTTACTAGCAATTTAATTTAAGAGAAATTTATAAGAAGAAATCAATTGGGAAGTGGATAAAGAAGAATTGAAAAATAGCGACAACTCAAAATCTCCAGATGTTGGTGGCAAATGGAACGTTTATTTTCAATTAGTGCTTACAATACGTTTGATTTTGCTGGCCAAATGTACCCCTGTTTGAGTGCCGTGACACCCCAACCCTTTTGACAGTAATAATTATATCGCTGCATTGCAGCTTGAAATGCTCCTCAATTTAGATTGTGTATTCTATTGTTTCCAATTGATGCTAGGTCTGTGGCAAACAGAAGTTTTTCGTATGGTTGATTTCTTTTCATAGTTGATGTTCATTATACTTTTTTGACACTTGGTCATCGTCGCAACAAAATGTAACATCAATCAAGGTTGATTGATGTCGGCATAGATTTAGATTAAAAGTAAAAGTCAATTATTCGTGCGTTTTAGAAAATAACGTGTTGGTGAAAAAATGTTGTTCCATGAGAAGTGGGGTGAATGAAAAGTATGGCGCCATTAACAAATCAGTGCGCCAAGTTGAAAAAACTGCTGAGCGCGTGATTAATAGCGCATAATAATTCGTGGAAAGTAATTTTAAAACGAGGCACAGCTCGTAGAACTGGAAATATAATTCTCAGTGCGTTTAATGTATACATCAGTCGTTGGCGAGTACAGCGGAAGCACATGCGTCGTTGCATTTGCAAACAAATCGCGCGCGTCCAAAAAGTAGAATTTGCGACAAAATATAAGCGACGAGCAGACGCACGTCGAACGAGTGGATTCCGGTGGTTAGAGACGTGTGTTACCCCGCATGCATATCCTCGTTGGCGAAACGATGGATTAACAATGACAGGCAACTTGCAATGGGGCGAACCAGCTTTGACAGTCTGTGAGATTGCACAGCCGCTCAAACTACCGAGAATTGCCCACTTCTTATTATTCGATCACGTTTGCATCATTGACTCATGATTTAGAGTTTGCCTTTGCGAATTGCGACTCAATCGACTTCTTTGATACGATTAATGAATAACGTCAGACAAAGAATAAGAAAATTCAGATTCAAATCAGACATTCAATATGTTATCGGGAAATTTGAATTCACAAAGGACCATACCAAATTAACTCACTTTTATAATTTTTCTATTTTCGAACTAAATCATGATTTTTGGAACAATTGTAACTGTACTCTCCAGTACTATGTTTTTAGATTTTGAATATTATTTTTAAGAAGCTGAGATTTCAAGCTTCAAATGGTCTATTTGAAAATTATTTTTTGATTGAACTTGTCAAAGTTATTGTAGTAGAAAAATTGGCATTGTCTTTGTAAATAATTTGAGCCGTAGAAATAAATATGAAAATGGCTGTATTTTTTAAAAATCAAAAATGGAAGAGGTTCTTCCATTTCCAGAGGAAATTCATTCTTAAACTTTTTTTTTTTCTATATCTTCGACTTATTTTCGAATCCAAAAAAAATTTAGAAAATTCGAAAAGATAGTGAAAAAAATAACAAATTTCATGATAACACTTCCTTGCCGAGCTCCAAGCAAAATTTGCCATCATGAAATCGGCCTTTCATGTTTGGCTTATAAAAGCTATAGTATTGTATTTTTTTCTCTCAATGTAAAAAGTTACTGTAAAGTTCTACCAGATTACATCTGACAGGAAGTCACATTATTGCATTTTTAACATATTTTTATCTATATTTGTGAATTTTAATTACGGCAACCCAATTTCTGGATTGAATTCAAATGTGCTCTACCTCACCATGGAGCCGAGAAAGATATATTGTTCATTCTGATACAGTTTACATTTAACTGGGTTAAGTATTTTGGTAGGTTCTTAAGGGGAGGGCTCAAGCCTTGTGATACCTTCAAAACGAATTCAGTTTGTAAGCCAACATTTGATAATTTTTTACAACAAAAAATATATCAGAGCAGATTCTTTGTTATGAGAAGAATCTGCTGATATGTTTTTTGTTGTAAAAAATTATCAAATGTTGGCTCACAAACTGAATTCGTTTTTAAGGTATCA
>JAPYZS010001183.1:0-19552 GCA_030522925.1 Trissolcus japonicus | reverse complement strand
AGCTCCAACTCCATTGAATTCAGAATCGACTATTGCTGATGCCAAAATTCATTATTACAATAATTAATTATCAATAATCATTTTATTAAACACATTTATAAATAAAAACGTTAGACTTTGTAACGATCAGTGTTACAAAAATAGTTCCACAACAAACCAAAACGTGATTGTCGTTGTCGACAAAAATAAAAGTGAGGTTATAAAATCGCGTAACTTATTCCAAATTTGACTGAGTTGGAGCTCTCAGACCTCCAATTGGAGAATTAAGAACGCCAACTTATTCGTAAAAAGGGAACTCCATATACTGGAGATGTATAACCTCCAGTTTTCTTTGAGTGTACCAATAGATGGAGCTCATCATTATTGCAAAAAAAAAAGAAAAAAAATTTATTACAAAATGTTTTTTATTTTAACATGTAGAATTCGAATTCACCAAAAAGTTACCACAAAGTCGACTCCTTTAATGTTCGGCGTTAAATGGGTTAAAGTTTTGAGTGTTCCATTCAAAATTAGTTTTCTTTTTTGAAAAATGCAGATATTTTTATGACTTCAATGATTCATTTTACTTAGTTACAATCTGTTAAACTTGATCCACCATTCAAAAATATTTTGTTAAGTAACACTTATGTAAAAAATGAAATTACAATTACCCCATATCATTTACAAAGTACGGGGTAACTGTGACGCTATATGGCTATTTTTATGAATGTGCCATATATCAGTTTATATACACCTATGTGACAGAATTTTTGAAATTATAAAAAACTATTACATCAAAATTAATAAATATAGCCTAGCATAGTTTTTGCAATTAATATTTTATGATTTTTAATTATGATATTTCTCATAATTTTCCATGAAACAAATTTGTATGCATGTTTATGGTATTATTTAGATAAGGGATTATTGTATTGCCTAAGATCAACCATAAAAATGTTGGCAATAACAATTATAAAACTAATTTTTATTTTTTTCCGCATAATAATTTTTCAACTTCCAACGTCATCTTTACATTTAATAGGGTTCGATTAACTTATTAAAATAACACAAGTCAAAATATTATTATTTACAAAAGTTACATCAAGTTGAAAAACAACTTTGCATTTTCGTGTCACAATTACTCCGGTTGACCCAAAATAAATGTAACAGGTTTTAGAATATTTTTTAGGTTTATGATGGGAGCTTATTAACTTGGGCGAAACTAATGAAAATCCTTTGAATTAATTGTTTGAATTCTTTTACATGAATTTTGAAAACAAGTGTCGATAATAGGTACCGCTACCTTAAGTGTCTCAGAGTATTCCTTAACTTGAAAAAAAAAAAAGTTGAAGGATGCACCACCATCAAGGATATAAATGAACGGAAAGTTAAACTAGAAACAAATTCAAAATTTATTGCACACTGTACGATGAATAATGTCGAGTTGTGGGTAATGATTATTCATCAGGCTCGGGCGAAACAGTAGTTGGATCTAGACACTTGTGCTTAAATCAATGTGATTCTCCTACTGTTCCGTCAGTACCAGGGAAAATGAAAAAAAGGTAAAGTAAAATAAGGCGCGATAAAAGCAATCCGTCCGGAGAAATAACTTTGCAATGGTTTATAAGTTGACATGACACCGACGACGGGGTTTGCGCTGGGATCAAATGGTTGGAATTTGAGTGACGCTTTCGAATGAGAGATTGAGTTGTTGAATGATTATGAAATGTCTCTTTTCGTGTGCCAAGATTTATCTCGTAACGGCGTGTGTGACAGCTTTTTGTCCGACCAAAAGTTGGCACTTTAACGCTCTGACTGAAAGAGAATTTCGCAGCCCTCGATTTTTTTTTCGGTTTCGCCCCGTTCTGTCTACTTGAACTATATATTTTTTTGCCGGGCTAGATTTATAGTTTCGCGCTCGAAGATTTGTGACACGGCCGACAAAAATGTTTTCGCCCAAAACCAAATCTATATTATTTATCGAATTTCATCTTGAAAAGTTCTTAACTTTAAAAAAGTTACAACTTTTTAAAAGTACCTTTTTGTTTATTAAAATTGGTTTTGCAAAATTTACATTTATAATATGTCTGAATCAAAAATGTTACTTATAAATTAATATTAATATGACATTTAAGTTAAAATTGTTTATTTTTAATTTTACAATTGTAACCACTCCCATCCCGAGGATTATCTTTGTCATAATTGACATCTCGGAAAAGTTTCACTATCAACAGGACATAATTTGCGCGATCGCGATTAAGTCGTTCTCCGTTTGCGCAATTTGCGTGTTGAAGAAAAACAGTTGTGTCCGAAGTTGTGGCTCGCGTCTATCTATTTCTTCAATAACACAGCCACGGCGACGGCGATGAGACGCGCTCTATAAATCACGTCACGCATTTGCTCTCGAGATGCGAGCCCGACAGCGGTTCAACCCCGCGACAACCGAGCGTACAACCAACGTACGTAAAGGTCGAGCTTCTAAAAGATCCGACGATTCACACGGGGGCCAAGAAGCGAAAAGGGGGGGGGGATCTCAATTACCCCGACTGCTAGTAATATAGACCTACGCAATGCATGAGTGTTTCGCGCTGACAGTTGATGCTCTCGGGGACGAAGGGTGGCTGCGTCCAGACAGCCATTCAGCTTCCGTCTGCCAGATCTGAATTTACGTCTGAGACGGCGTTCTTTGAGACCGCGATTGATGCAATAAGATGCTTTCATATTGAGTTGTAATTGTACTTCTATCAACACATCCAAGATATTCCACAGATTAGATCCCAACCGCCGAGATTATAATTTCACGTGATCTCGTTTGTATGTCTTTTTGAAAAGATCGCCAACTGGTTCTCACCTGTATCTAGAATTTTAACCTCTATAGAGGACGGGACCTTTTTTGGACAACTTTTTTTAGTAAAAGTGTTAGAATGTTTTCACTATGGTATATGAGTTGTATACAGAAAAAGATGGCGCCACCTCCGCGCCACGCCACTAAAGTGGCTCCCGGTCCTCTAGAGGTTAAATTTTTTTAATATTTTACTTTCTTTTATTTTTGATTTATTTAGAGAAAGAAAAGAAATGAATGTGATTGAGGTGAATCGATTCATATATGTTGGCTATGAAACATTCGAGGGACTTATTTTGCCTGGGAAGAAATTTTTTGTTTGTGGACAATTAATGTGGCGAAAGAAAAGCGTCGTATTTCCTTGTTTTTGATGCATGAAGAGCAACAAAAGTCGGCCGTTCCTCTTAACTGAACCGCGACTCGACAGACTTAACTAAGGAATATCTCTTTTGCGTCGGGACAATAATTTTTGTGCCGAGTCCTTCTGTATTACATTTATATATAGTATACATAATGGCACATACGCTCTTGTACCAGGTATGAACGAGCGCGGGCGTATGTATAACACACGAACGGGCAGCGGGTGCACGGGCACAGACGCAACTTGGGAATCGTAAGCGATCGAGTAATGTAAACGCAAAAGCCTCGCTCCCGTGCGCGATGCAAAGACGGGTATAAATAAGCGACTGTCGCTTGCGGAAGAAGAAAACGGCCAAAAGAACAGAAATAAAGAAAAAGTCGAGGAAGAAGAAAGGCAGCCTGCAAAGGAGAAAGGAATAAATATGCCGGCCCGATACGAGGGAGACACTTTGGAAATAACAAGGATGCACTTCTGCGGGATAAAACTTTTCCCCCCCCTCTGATGCCGAGATCGCAGATCGCGCTACTAACTTTCCACGATATACATTCGAACGTGTGCCAGGCAGGTGTATCGCGATCTCGTTATCGCACAGAAACGCCTCTTCCCTCGACCAATCACGGCCCGGCCACATTCTTCTCATCAACCATGCGTTGATAATCAACCTGTTCTTTTTTCATCTTCCACCTTTTAAACATCGGCCCTCCCTCATGGAACTAGAAAATTACAATAACCCATACAATTATTTTTTCCAGTCCCATTCTCATTCATCCGGTTTATTTTGTTTTAACACCAGAAGTACTGAAGACCTCAAATCGACGGTTTCAAAAATTTTTTATGGCCCTTGAAAAGAAAAATATCATACCAACATTTTTCTTTTAATGTGCATTGTCTGGGTGGAAGAAATGTTGGGCGTCGTATGTTGGTACCAACTGTCAGCGCGAGGCAGCACAGTGACTAACTTCACGTCAGTGATTCTCGGTTGATGAAACCAACGCAACTGTGAATTCAGATATTTTTGAATCGTATGTAATTAACGAGGGAAAATAAGGAGGAATTTTCTTTTCATCGTTTCAAAGACGGAAACTTTGATCTCGCTGCAGCTGCAGGGACAAAAAACCAGCATGAAAATGATCATTGTAAACCAAGGACCATAACCTCAAATGCAAATTTTTCACACGAATTATAGATAACTTTGTTATCGACACATTTTTTCCGAAGAAAGGGGACTTGCACTAAAAGGCGTACATAACTTATTTGATTACATAATTTTTTTTCTATTAAAAATTGGTTTTTCGGAATGAAGAGGTTCTTTTGAGTACACTTTTGTGACAAAAAGAATTTTACGTTACGCTGACAACTCCTCTAAGTAGAGGCAATACTTCCCATAAGAATTACATATAAAGTGTTGCGTTTTTTATTTGGATCAGTGTATAATGTAATTATGATGAAATCTCATTGAACAATATATGGTCCCAATTTCGAATTGTTTTCATTCAAATAAGGCGTTGATCCAAGAAGAGCTTAGAACTTGTTAATTTCCCATTGATACAATTTTTGAAAGCTGCTCTGTTACAAGATTGATCGGATAATGTTGTGCAGCCACTTTTCACCTCACTGTTATCGCTATCATTATATCACGCCTGGATCCAAGTTTAAAGCGTATAATTTGCAACAGATTGAGAGGTTCTAAATTGTGATCGTATGATCGCGATGACTGTCGGGACACGTATTACATGGATACAGGCACTGACCCGCAGGGGCAGTCAATTTACCGCGACAAGCCTTCTTAAGGTCGCGCTAACGGCTCTTGGTATGGCAAACTCGCGGAAACCTTGCGAGTCGTACGTTACATATTTATCTGACGCCCAACTGGAGTTTATATTGTTCTTCCACCTTACGATGACAAAACAAAGACCAACAAAAAAAAATGTTAGAAAAAATTGCTTTTAAAAATAAAATAAAAGTCTTATTAAAGTTTTTATTTTGTTTAATAATGTAAGACAAAAGAAATGTTTTCCATCCAGTGTAAATCATTGGGGAGAAAAAAGATGGAAGAAATCAATTACGGTTGATAGAAAAATAAAGTTGAAAAAAAAATGTGGAAGCAAAGCGGATTCGAATTTGATAAATCATTGTCATTGGTCGGTGTCAAATGGAACGAGGCAAAGATGAGAGGCGCAATTGCGAGCGGCAATAAGTTCTATCTTGTGAGGATCTGCCGGCTCTAATTAGCATAAAATCGAGTAACCGCTAAAAATGTGCGCCAAACACGGCGCACCGCTGTCTAATTAAAAGAGTTAATTATACGAAAAATTGCGCGCACGGCCGGGTTGTACGGAGTATAAACATTTCAGCGCAACCGAGGACGAGTCTCTTTCATCGTAAAAGTCGCGGATGCAAATTTTCCGTCAACTTTTCCACAGCTTATTGGGAGATACGTTTTTATCTAACTTTTTTTTTTAATATTTCAGTTCTTACGAAGTCGTTTGAAAAAAAAAAGTTTAGATGCAAATGAGAGCATCCTCCTTTGAACCGAGATTTGATTAAATGAATAATCCCGTCGTTGCCATTTCGGGTAATAATTATTCTGTTTTATTGTTCTTTAACGGCGAATATTCACATAATGGCGAACGTTTCCGCGTTCCGTTTATGTTTATTCCTTGTGTTACATGAAAGAAAGTTAAAAATGTAAAAACACTTGGCAACGTTTACTTTTAGATGTACGAATTCCTTAGTTGCATTTTAAACTAATGACATTGTTCAAATAAACTGGACCGGTTCTTTTGAACCACTGTGCTAAAATCAATTTTCAATCAGGAAAATAACAATAAAATAAAAAGTTTACAAAATAATTACAATATGGAAAAATGTAATTAAATAAAATACAAGAAAAATACACATTGTAAGTGCATATTTGTGATTGTAATTGTAATTGTCGACTGTTGATATTCGGGGACAGATGAAAATGTAACGAATGATTTGTGTTACAGAACAAAAGACAGGATTGAAGGACGTCGCAAATCTCGTCAGAAAATTTATAAACCCATCAGGGCTTTTTTTTTCTTTCCTTCCAAGTTTCGCAAACAAAGTTTGTGAATGGTCGCGGTTACAAACGCGACGGTCGTCGGCTTGTAAACAACCTGACATTTGTTACTTAAACGCTCGCAGCACCTTTGGCCGATGCTCAAAAAGTGTGCAGCCTATCGAGCAACTTTTACTCAATTTCTATTGTTTGCAAAGCAGATAAGAGCCCTGACCTTAACTGCGATGTTCAACAGTGGCGACGAACGACTGAATCAACCTGACGCCGAGCAGTTCTCTCATTGTCAAAGGGACTTCAACCTAATATGTCACTCGAAACACCGTTTCCAAAGCAATCCATCGCATTTTTACTCGCGAGTCCGGTTTGTCTTAATTTAACAATCCATTTATAAAGGCGAGGCTTCAGTGTTCAGAATTTTGTTTCAATTTCAAACATTTCATCCCTGCCGAAATGTATTGATTTCCTCTTCTTTCTTTATCCCTTGTTGAAAATCTGAAATCAAAAATTTTAGAAAATCATTTAAATTACTATAAAGCACTTTGTTTTTTCTTTCTTAATTCATTGAAATTTCAAGTGAGGATTTACTGAGTTAGGAATTATATAAAAAGAAGACAAACGAAATAGTAAAGTTATTGCTCTTCTCAATTGGAGGATGAATAAATTTACTTGTACAGCGATCCAATAAAGTTAGCAAAATTGGAGCTTTGAATTTATGCCTCGGATTAAATGCTGCACATACAATGCGGAATTTGTTTAGGATCGAGCAAACCCTCGACAAGATTCCGGATACGAAAGTAAATACGGTAGGCGTATATATAACAATGAGCCGGGAATAACTTTTGTTTCCGCGGAAATGTATATAACCCGATCGGCGCGGAGCATCTTTCAACCCGTCGCAGGGGACAATTAAAACCGCGCGCGTAATTACTTATTCGGCGTCAGCTAGGACTTTTGATCTGTCATCTATCCTGGCGATAGTAAAAGAGAGTTTTTTTTACAATGAGATGACAAATGACGCGCGCTCCGGGGATAAAAATAATTCATTCATGAGAGTGGCGCGGTATAGCTTGAGATGTTGTCCGACACGTATATAAATTTTATTCAACGTCAGTTCGGCCGCTGAGTGAGTCCGGCACGCAGCTCACCTGATGCTTCTCTCTTTATTTATTATTGGGCCCCGAAATGTACCGATTCAATGATTAATTCAAAATTTTTCTGTCAAACATTTTTCGCCGAGATAAATAATTCTGGTGAGACGTTAAAGCTTGTTTGGTACATTTTTTTCGATTTTGTTAAAATAAAAACGTGAGATATGTTTTGTTGAAAAAATGAAATAATTGATATTACAACTCAATAGGCCTTTTCCATGACGCCTGCAGCGCCATAAAAATGTAAATAATCGTGGCGAAAATCGTAATTTTTGGTGTAGAGCCAAAATTTTATCAATAAAATAATTGTTTCCGAAACAATTTTTATATGTTAAAAAAATTTAAACAAATATAGTGATATATTTAAAAATAAAATAGGGTTTATTTATTATTTTATAGGTTATTTATAAAATCGAAAATAATATTCAGGGTTACACCATTAGTTCATGTTTGGAGATGGCGCTACAGTAGCAAAAATATCTCGCATTTTAGCATTTTAACATCAAGACATTTTTCTAAGACTTTGAGTCTTAGATTTTCCAAAATCCATAATATAACAAAGATAACAAACTTTAGTAAAAAGTAAACATTTGAACAATGAAAGTATGTAGATGAAAACTATTAAAACAGTTCCACAATATTCGACAGTTCTGCGTCAATGATGACGCGTAAACTTCAAAATCTTGAGTCAAGATTTTAACTCTACATCAGCCTACATTTTTAAAATCTGGATTCAACATTTCAGTTTCTTCTAAATAGTTGAAAACATATATTTTGACTCAAATGAATATTATTTACCGCCAAATGACCAACGTTCAAGACATAAAAAATTTTGCATCAAAAGATTATTGCTGCCAGTGAAGATTTATGTAAATAAAATAAAAATAAAGAAACGACAAAAAAATATCTGTAAACAGATTAAACTTTAGTCGTTGATTAAAACAAACTGTACAAATTATTTCAAATTCACCTTTACAATAAAAAAAAATCAATAAAAATTCATTAAATACACAAATCATCTGCAAAAATAAGAACAATATTTAAAAAATATATACCATTCGTAGATTAAATTCACTGAACCTGACAAAAAGTCAGACACAAATTTAAGACGTCTTTCTTGGATCTTACAAAAATAGCAACCGAAATGAAAAAATACTAAACATAACCGCGGAGATGATCGTAACATTTTTTTTGCATGAAACTTTGAATAGTTATATTCGATATGTTTCTGGTTGCAAAGCGATTTATGTTGAAATTCTGTTGGACCGCGCAGCAGAGCAGGAGGCAAGTTGAGTTAGGGATCGTACGGCATGAGGGATATTGAGGCCGCGGTTACAAGCGAGGCGGCAGCGTTAGCTGAATAGCCGTAATATTTACAGCGTCACGCAAAAGTCGAGTTTTTCCTGTGGGGGCAGCTTGCACGAGCTTGGGGACAATTGGTGTGGCGTTACACTCGCGAGGCTTACACACTTGTTGTTGGGGCCCTCTCTTTCAAGTGGCCGGCGATATTTATCGGGCGCGCGGAAAATCCCTCGGCGTGTCACGCGGGGTCATTAATAATTCGCATGGCGGAATAAACACGTCGCGCGGCTGCTGTGTGCGTAACGCAGAGGATCCGTGCCTTTTTTTCGTGCTGGCCGCACTCGAGCGCAGATATATCTTGTGCGCTCATTCTTTTCTTACCGGTGCTCTCTTTACTTTAGCATCCAGCTCTTGCTTCTCTCTTTGGGTTGGCTGTTTCTTGTCCCGCGGGACGGCAGCGCAAGAACCCGCCGCCGCGGAGACAACGCCAAGATTTAAGGCCGAGCCTCGCGCCAATATAACTTGCTTCGTCCTCCGCCGTCCTCTTGTGCCTAGCGTTCGCTTCTGTTACGTTGCATTCTGTTTCGTTTCTACCGATCTGTCCCGCCAGTATACGCACGTCCCATTTAGCATATACTACTGCACGTGCAAAACCAAGCCCCCTCGTCGTCAACCAGTTATATATTGCGCAGCGGCGGCGTCCACTGCTGCAGCCCGAGCTCCATCTATATATCATACATTGTTTGACAGAAGCTATTCTGTCACGCATTTGCAACAACTCCCTTCTCTCCCCTTCGCCGAAACTTTGACGAAAACTTATGATATTCAAATGAACCCGGCCTACATTCTAATCATCTCTTTTATCTTCTATATAAACAGAAAAAGAGCCCTTCGAATCGACGAAACAAATCTAGAATACTCTTTGTGTACAATTATTATTCTATGTGTGATACAATTTTTGCTAAGATTTGTATAAAATCATCAAAATTATTGCATAATATTTGTAAGTTTGAGTTTTAAGATTTAACCATTTTTAATAACAAACAGTCAAAGAGGTAATTAGTCGCATACTAAATTTGTTGAACAATAATAAAACGCTGGATGTAAAAAATCGAATCGAAGAAATAATTCTGTGACTGTGAGGAAAAACCGGGTAAGTGTTTTTTTATACATTCAAGTTAAGAACATATTTTATGTTTTTTTTATCTACTTCTATAAGACGGACTCAAAAAAGTGTTGCTATGGGAATCAAAAAACTATAATTCACAAGTTTCAACATTATTCAGAACTGTAATTTTTTTAAAATTTAAAAAATTTTATTTTTTAATCTTTTCAATTGGTAGTTAACTGGTTGTTCCTCACAGTCACAGAAATAGTATATTATGCACGAGGTCAATACAGTGTTTTTTGTACCAAGGGAGCAGGAGTTTTTAGCTGTATTATTCCCAAGAGCGTGCTTTTTATTTTATTATTTTATTTTTATTTTATTTTTTTAATAAAAAAAAACAGCTAAAATCCCGCTCCCATGGTGCAAAAATAACTATGGACAATCAATAACACTTGTTAATACACATCCCAGATACACATATGTCATCACCAATACTTGTCGTATTGACTTTTATGAACTTTCGTACTAATTTTACATTGATAGTAAAATTGTTCCTCTGAAAATTAAAAAAAAATCTTTTAGTAAAAATGAAATAATAATAATAAACATAAATTAATAACAAATAAATACTCGCAACGAAGTTTACAGGGCCATTCAGTCCCTTGTTGAAAAATAAGCCTTTTCTTGTAATTCTTCTATATAAGCTTCTTTTTCTATAAGCTCCGTTTTTTGTCAAACTATTAGTACATGAACTTTTCCATATCCGAATTTTCAACTCCATAAGTTTCACTCCGTTTCCCTGTATGCTGATGTTTCGTCCAACGTAATAGGCCTTTTCCATGACGCTCGCAGCGCCATAAAAATGTAAATAATCGTGGCGAAAATCGTAATTTTTGGTGTGGAGCCAAAATTTTATGAATAAAATAAATGTTTCGGAAACAGTTTTTATATGTCAAAAAATTTAAAAAAATATATTGATATTTTTAAAAATGAAATAGAGTTTATTTGTTATTTTATAGTTTATAAAACCGAAAATAATATTCAGCACTACACCATTAGTTCATGTTTGGAGATGGCGCTACAGTAGCGATTTGGAGCTATGGAGTAGGCCTATTTTCGTTTGAAAAATTATTCTTTGCCTCTCACATTGTAAATGGTGTTCCGACAGTTTGATAAGTTTTTCAAAGTTCCTGCAAAATCGAAAAACAATATTTGAACATATTAAAGTAGCAACTTGCAATGTAGTATAACCGTGAAAAGAACTTGAAATACACAAAAATACAAATAATTTGTCTAGAGCTCTTGTTTGAGCTTATAATTCATTCAAACAATATACAAAATTCAAAACAATATATATACGACGACCAATGGCAAAATTTGCTGATCTGCCCATGATCCAATTGTCGAAAAACACAACTTGCACTGTTTATAAACTTCACAAGATTAGCGAACTATAAACCAACGATCAATCACGTTGAACAACATAATTGGCATTGTTGATGAAATCAAGGTCAAACATTGGCAAAGCATGTTTCTTTTTAAATTTGCGCGCATATTTTCACGTGAATCACAGTACGTATTTTTATTTACATAACAACCTCTCCTAATTTACATAATAACCTTTCAGCCTTTTGATCAAGTAATTTCCAAGTAATAAAATATCACAAATAATAAAAACATTTTTCAAGCTTTGTTTTGATTTTTTTTTGTTTACACTTTGCAATTCGTATTTTTAAATCACGGAAATCTCGTTTGTGATGTTTAGAGTGAGAAGAGAGAAATGAAAAAGATAAGAAAATAGTTCTTTACTTACACCATAAGGGGCGTTTGGGGTGTTGCGAAAAACATCAACTCGTGCCACTTAAAAACACGCTGGAACAAGCATTGCCGTTTGGTGTTGTTTTTCAATCCAATCTTTTTTAACAATAGTTACGAGTTATTATCTTAAACTTAGTGAAAATATTAACCTGTTTTATGAAGTAAGTAACTAAATTAAACGAATGAACCATCTGGCCATCTTAATTTTCAATGTCTCATAAAATGCGATAATTTTCAATGTTTTTTTTTAGAACTTTATTTTCTAACCTCTTTTTCACAAATCTCTTTTTTAATAAAATGTTCATTCTCAGTTTTGATTTTGCTGTTCTTGAAAGTTATACTTTTAATTAACTTGATTTATGTCTGTTAAGAATCATGGAAATATCTAAGTCCGCAAATGGACAATTTGAAAAAAATCAGGACCCAGGTGACAATGAAAAAGGACCCTTGGCGTTGGTTCAGTGGATCGGAGGCGCGGATTCAACAAATTTTACGCTCGTTCCAACAAGCTGGATCAAGGATTTCTCACCAGAAGAATTCCGCAAAGCAAAACTGCAATGTAAACAAAAGTCAAAATTTGGTTGGAAGGTCGATAGTGCCGTTGTAATTAAAGTGTTATGTAAGTAACTTTATCAATTGTTTAAAAGTGAAAATATGATGTAAATTAATTATCATTTGAAAATACAATTTTTCATTGCAGCCAATGGTAAAGAATCGAAAAAAATTCTTGACAAGATTGGGTTTGTACAAAATGATGAGATATCACAATTTTCGAGAAACTGGGCTGGCCCCTCGATGATCTCAAGCAAAGAATCACGACCGGATCTGTCAACGGAACAGTTTGATGTTGCGGAGGATTCATTCGATCTCAGTTCCAAGAAGTTCTTGGATGCGAAGCTCAACAATTTGAAAACACATTTGGTTGCGTTGGTCGAAAGTTAGTTGCATTCTGACATCAATCAAGATTTTTAAGTGACAATGAAACAAAGATTGAATAAATAAACTAAGATTTTAAATTAATTTCCAGGTACTAAAAATAGTGAAGAGAAGATAGAGGCTTTGGTAGAGTCAGTTAACATTTTGTCACAAAAAGTGGATTTGATTATGGATCTTGTGAAAAGTTACAAAAACACCGCAGAAGAAGCAGATGAAAATTCTTGTCCACATTTTGAAAAGGTGAATTGCAAAGGAAAAATATATTTTTGTTCTAACTGTAGTCAAAAAATAAAAAAAAAAGTTCAGAGTTAAAATAATGTTATAAATTTATTTATTATTTTTCAGCAGTACGAAATCGGCTATGAGGGAAGTGGCATATTTGTCACCTATGATCAATGGTTCCAAATCTCTAGAAAAAAAACACCAAATTCTGTCGCGATTGCTTTAGTGAAAGCCCTTATCCCTAAAGAGACCCTGTTACGCAGTAACTTGAAAGGTGGGGCCAGTAAAGTCGACAAAGAAAAAGTAAAATACGAAGGCTCAAAACTAATTGCACTTGATGCAAAAATCCTGTCAGCGATTTATGGTATGCATATCAAGTAAAATTGTTTTCCCTGTTTTTAGTCGATTTGTTTATTCGTTTAGTCAAAAATATTTTACTTTTTTCAGATCATGTTCAAATTAGATTCCCATTTTACAACCCCAGTGATGTAGGCAAGGCCATAAATAGTATGTTGGTCAATCTTCGATTCGAGGCCAGAAGGAGTGGAAAAGTAAATCTGCATTTGGATTGTATTGTCATTTTATTCGATTTCTATTTACAATTTGTTTTAGGTAAAAACTGATGAGAACGTGCTGGCTTGGGAACCATCCAGCGAAGATGTCTCTGACTAAGTCGACCTCCCTGAAAGACGTCCATCTGAAAGAAACTTCACCATACTTTTAATCAAAAACGACTAGTTTTATTTATTTGATTATATAATTTTTACAATTTGGTTGTGTTTATTTTAATTTTTTTCTCGCGATTTTTTCGAACTGTTGTGCCAATGTGTTGAAATTTAATGATACAAAGACATCGATAAGGAAAATTCAGTAAGATAGAGACACTGAACTTTGTAAAGCGTGTTCACGGATAACATTGTTCTTCCAAAACAATGAAAATAGTTGTAGGTTTAATTTGAATTGCGCATCTAACACCGCATGCCGGGAGCGTCAATATTTTTGACTTTGGCGCATTGTGTGTAATTACACGCTCATGATTTACGCGGTGTCAACGTGGTCCACTTGTTCCTCTTTTCTGTTCTCCACCCACGTTAATTAAGACAATAAAAAAAAGTAAGAACCCCCGGGCTTTTTATCTCCTATAAGCAGCGTCGCCTGATGGTTTATCGATCGCACGGATCTCGCGATCTAACGGAGCGTTTGTGCGGTGATAAAACATAAAATCGAACAACGAAGGAGGAAGAAAAAAAGAGCTTGCGCTCAATTTATCCACCTGCTAACGAAATTGGCCGATAGTTTATAGCGATAATAAAAGATAACCGCAATGCGATAACGGTGGCCTTACGCAGTGATTATGCCCCTCGCGGGGTTGGGGGACGCACAAAGTCCAGGAATTTGTTTCTAATGCGTGTCCTCTGCTACTTTGCCTACGATATATTTCAATGCCCCTACGATACCGATCTAACATTCAATGCAGCCGGTTATTCAGTTCGTTTAATAAACGTGTAAATAGAAGAGCTTAAGTTGCCGATGTTTGTTTAATTGGTTATATGTGCATGTGCGTGTAACTCTCAACTCCGGCCGGGTTATTGACACCGATTGTTCTTGTACTCGCGGTGAGATATTGATGATTTCATTCTTGTACATTGTGTTTATCAAAAATTAGCCATATCTCATTCGACGAAAAGAAATGTGAAATTTAAAATTTAGAACGATTGAACAAAAATCAAAGATCAACTGCAAGTTCTGTAACAATTTAAAATGGTAAATCTTATAAGTTATATTTGAAAAATGATTACAAAGAGAAAATGTGAATGAAAATTTTCATGTTCGGATTTTGAATCCCACGACAAATCGGATTGCGATTCATCTCATCTTCGTTCGATTTCCTATACAATCGTGGACTTTCCAACACTTCAAAGTCGTTCACAATTGCCCACTCGCGCAACATGCAACGTGTGTCCCTTTTTTTATGTCGCGGCGTTTCAAAAGTTTGTAAGAAAAAAAAAAGTTCGGCGTCATTATTCGGAAAGTATGTTTAATACCAAAAGTCAAAATAAATACGATTATGTAACGGAACGAGTGTGCGGGGGCGACGCACAATCTCACGTACTCCCGCATTCACCTAGGGAAAGACACACTTATATGCACCGTGGCTCGTACGTGTCGTAAATTCGTCGTCGTAACAGAGTGCTAGTGTCGGTGTGGGCGTAAATGTGCGTCTGATCGCAGCTGCTGACACAGCACTGGACCGCGATTAACTTAAGTTTCAGCTTGTCTAAGAATATGTCTTTGATTTTTGTACTTCTCTCTCCACTTTCTGTCTACTAAATGAAAAAAGTATCAGTAGTACACTGAGAAAAATTTTAGGATATACCTTGAGTTTTTCATCGTTTTATTTTTTCAAAACTGAGTGTGGAACAAAATGATAAAATTTAACCTATTATAACTTAAAAATTGAGGAATGAAAACTTCAATGCTGATTTGCTATGAATCCCTGAAATTCGAGTTGTTTTATCTTCGGAAATAACATCGTATGATTTGTTGACTATGCTTTGACTTATCAAACTTATCAACCAGTTCATTCCTTCGCCACCACCGAATAATTCGGGGGGCGACAGGGAATAATGAGTTTAGTCGTTCTTGACTAAATTTAATGCTAAATTTAACTTATAATAAGCTGAAAAAAGGAGAAAGAAAGCCAATACACCGAGTGAACTATAGAGACATGTATTACTATTTCTTTTTTTGTAACAAAATGAATTGTCTCCGAAATAGTGTATGAAATAAACTAATGTTGAACTAGTTGTGGAGGAGTTTACACTAACATTTTGTTAATGACTTTTTTATTTTGGAGGAGTTTACAATCCCCCAAAAAATTAAGTTATCAATAGTTCAGTTCGGATCTATGGAATTGTACCCTAAAATTTTTCTCAGTGTAGAAAAAAGAAAAAGGTCGCAGAAATTTTGGCAAGATAATAAGAACGAATTGTATCCGACCAATCTGGCTTAACTTTTTGGAAACTTTGCAATTGCAATTGTAATATTATTTTGTAGGTTTTGTCTGGCTGTGAGATAAAAGGTCAAATCAGTAAATATCTCAACACGTTGGTGCGCGCGAGGGAACGATAAAGCTTATCAGGAGTTGGAGGCGGTTACAAGTTTATGACCAATACACATAATTTATCGGGCGTTATTGCGTTAAGTTAATTAAATGTCGGCTTAGAGAAACGTACAGCCGAACGACGCGAATAAAAGGAAAAGCAAAACAAGGAAGGGGAGAAGTCAGTAGCCGGTCGCTGACTGACGCTGAGAAATATCCGCGCTTTGTCCAAGTCCGAGGGGCGTCGCTCACCTTTTTGTCGCCGGGATCCCTCGCAACTTGCCGACGTTTTCTGCGGCCCGAGATCGCCTCATGCAGATTAGGAGCGGCTTCGATTCGTACAAAATCGGGCAGCAAAAAGAAAAAAAAACGCCCGCAGCCTCCGGGCCCTTTTGGTCATTATAGGAAAAATGAACCTTCCGCTCTTTTGCTACCAACTTTCGCAGGTTTAGCATTTTTCAAATCGTAAAGCTCTCGTCTCCCCGAACATTTTTCTCTCACAGAATCACAACTTTTACATCGCAGATTGAGTTTCGGTTCTGTCACAAAATTCACCACCAGTTATTTCATTTGGTTTTCTCTTTTTCAGGAAAATTGAGGTATCAACAAAATGGGGATGAAAAAAAAAAGGAAAGGTGTCAGCGAGACGATTCTGGAACATCGATGGACATTGACACATTTTTTTCGATGAAATATTATCACAACGGACGATCGAAAGGATATGCATGACCCTGCGCCAAACTCAGGGAGCAGTTTTATGCAGGCTCCCGTGGCGCAAGTAAACCGAAGCATCGGACAAGATCGAAGAAGAATGTATTGCGACCGGCTTTCGACAGAAAAGTATTTCTCCGGCTCCAGCGGTTCGCCATACGAGAGTTCCAGGCGCGCCCGCCGGACAATAAATAAAGCCGGGAGGACGCGCGAAACGCGCTATTTCGACGATAACCCAGCCCCTCAGAGTTTTATCGTTCAAAACCGCGAAAAAGGTGCGGTTTTTAATTTTTCATCTCTCTTCTGTCTCTTGTTTACTTTTCATCCTTTTTATATGATTGCATTTAAACTAAAATTGTTACTTAAGAAAAATGCGAGGAAAAATGTATTCTAAAATTTGTTACGAAAATTGTTTTTTAGAAAAAATGTTACGCGGTGTTTTTAATTTGGATGATTTCTTTATTTGTTAAGCGCAGTTGCGCGATTCGAGCTCGAGCCCACGGCAGGCAGTAAAACCGACAATCTGTTATTTTTTATTATGCTTCTGTCGTATTTTAATTGGTAGTTCTACCGTAGAATAACTTTAACGCGCGTATATACTTGAATAACAGCGCCTTCTGAACGTCACTGGCATAGAGCAATAAACTTTCGCACGCGTATGGTAGCTCGCGTTAGAGTTCCCTCGAAATGAAACAACGGCGTTAGGAAATGCTGCAATACTTTTAGGAACCGAGCCGTGTGGACATTGCGAAAAAAAGAATGAACTGTTGCGCCAGCAAAAGGAGCGTTGCAATTTGCAAATCCTGCTTTTGACATGCCTCTGCATCGGCCAAAACAATTCAAAAAGGAAAATCCAAATTAAAAGTACAACATTAATCTCAATTTTGTCGTCTGCTTTAAAATTGGTCGATGCAACTTTGAATAGTATTTGATTTTAAATTATTTTTTCGTGCACTGATATCAATAATTGTATTACAGATGCGTTAATGACTCCGATAGTGGTGGTCTAATTCCACATTGGCGAAGGATCAAAGGTAATTGTACGTAATACAACGTTGGAACAAGTCGAGAAATTCTCGAAGCTCGACACTTGGCGGTGAAAATACGCTCTCTCGTTACAGGAGGGTTTGCGAACGGATGTCTGGTGTGTAAGGAACCGCTAAAATGCTGTTCGCTCTTATCCGAAGATCTGGATCGGCGAAGCGAGCCGTAAACCGTGAGGTAAAAGGGGGCTCTTGGGCTGAGCCGGCGACTCGGTTCAGCTCTCGGTTCGTCGACTGACGGTTCGGTGCCGTTACCAGAAAGAGGCCACCTAGGTTCGCAACGCAGTGTTAACTCGGGGGAACTTTCTTAACTTTTCATAATGAGACGCCAGATACAAAATGACAAACGTAATTAAAGCAGTCAGACCAGGAGGTCAGGCATCCGCGAGAGAACTCACTTAGGCGCACGTTTTCACAGTGAGAATTGTGTGAACTCGAATCCTACATTTTTCTATAACTCGCCTGGCGATCAAAATTTGCGTCATTTTTTTCTCCCCCCCCTTCCTACCTTTAAATTAACTAAAAATATAATTATCAATGAAAAATGTATAAATTTGTTTGTATCTTGAATTTTATCAAAACTCAATAGTTTAGTTTCGTAGAACAAAAGTTGTAAATTAAAAAGCGTCTATTGTACGACAATGACAGAAAGATTAGCCAGCTGGAAAAAATGAACTATAACTCTAAGATCGAGAGTACCGTTGGTTGAAATATTGTAACAGGATAATAACGTCAGAATATTACGGACTGTGAGCTGTAAAAATGAAATCAATGTTTACACTCCACACTTTAACTGTAACCGCAGCTCTATAAAATAAAACGAATGGGCTCGAAGTGTGAAATCGAGTCAAGTGAATAATTTTATCTTCCAAACGTTTAAGTGCACTGTAAACAAGTTTTAATTGAATTTAATATTTACTTTTTTTCAAGATTGTAAAACAAAGTAAGATTCATGATTGATATCAGTTATTTGTGATTTTTCTGTTTCAGCAGGCGTACAATGGACGGGAACCAAAACCTGTGGAAAGTCGTATAACATTTCTGAGCTAAAATGACCAAGGTATGTATACGAGTGTGCGAATATCATTAACCGACTATTTCTTCAGCAGGAGCACTCTGCCTTATTAGTCTTACTGGGGCTTGTAAAAATTATCTAGTTTACTATTCAGATTTTCTTTGCGTTATTCATCTGTCGCGGGTAGCCGTTATTTACAGTAGTTTGCTGTAAAACCGATTGCACGATAGTAAATATTGCAACATTCTTTTTTTCTTTCTTCCTTTCGTTTTTTTCTGAACGCAGAGGTATAGAAAAAGTTTAGAACCTGATCTTAGTGCACTCTTAAATGTTACTTTATTTCAAATAGCATTTCATTTTATTGTCAAAATCCTAGCTTATTAAAAATTTAACAAAATGTTGGCATAAGAATAAATCATAAAAAAAGCACAAAATAAAAGCAGGGAAAATAATAGACCGCCTCATCCGTAGCTCCTGCAGCTACGGATGAGGCAGCCAAAAAATGTAAACGAATGTGACAGAAATCATAATTTTTGGACTACCGAACATTTTATTTATTTATAATTATTTTATTTATTTGTTTATGACTATAGTTTATATATAAACGAAAATTATTTTCATTGATACTCCAGTAGTTCATGGCTAGAGATGGCGCTACGATCATATTTAATAGGCCTATAATGTAAACAAACCGAAATACAATATTAAAATCTTAAGGTGATGCATAAGGCAAACTAGTTTTGTCTTTGTTATACTTATAGAAGCCTCGTTAACGCCATCTTTGTCACACCTATACGATTTATGCATCACCTTAAGGTGATGTCGAACCGGGAGTTACCGACATTACAGATTTCTTTAATTAAAATCTAATAATGTGATTGTAAATTAATTTAACGAGAAGGGCGCGATTTTCTCACTTAT
>JAPYZS010001181.1:0-39846 GCA_030522925.1 Trissolcus japonicus | reverse complement strand
ACATTGATCCGACCTTGTATACACAACCGATCCGACGTTGGTTCAACGTAGTTTACTAACGTCGTCTGCTGACGTTGACCCAACGTGGGAACAATTGCATAGTCGTCTTAACGTTGGCTGTTTCTACTTGGGCCCCAATCACCACCTTTCCGCACTCGTACAGCAATATACCACTTTAAGATTAATTGCGAAAGATGAGAAGTAAACAAACATACCATTTAGGTTAGGATTATAGAAAGACTGATGTCTCGCAGATGCCTGAAGGAAACAATTTTTTTCTGCAGTTTATTTATAAATAAATGCTACTGACCTGTTTTCATAACTTTCTCGTGGTTTCCAAAATGAAAAATATTAACACATCGCGAATTGCGGCATTTGCACGAAAATGTGTCGTTTTTCTATAGTTACTTTTCTATTCCTTTCTTCCGTCTTCTTTCTCTTGCTTTTCGCGTGCAACTTTTTCCAAAAGCCATATGGTTTATCACAAGATGAAAAAAAAAATGATTGTGACAATTCTTTTTGAATCGTACAATTTGTGCAAAATTTATATGTTTCTTCAAGAGGCAACGTTTGGATTTGAATTTTAATTGCCAAATTGTTGCCAGTAAAATCATAATGATTTTGAGTACATGATACTATCATTAAAGACGAGCCAACTATGACACAAGCATAGTTACTTGAGGCACAATTATGTCGTCAGCCGCAAAAGCTGCATGTACACGGTGAGGCTGCTCAATTTTACATAGTCTGGCAACTTTGCGATTAATCACTCGCCGCACAATCAGCGCTCGTCAAGAATACACAAACGCCCGTGATAAATGACATGCAATTAATATATCATGGTTTTACGTATTATTGCCGGCGAGATGCATTTTACATTCGGCCACGAAACTTGCATTAGCCAGATGCCCGTCACGTTGAAAAAGAACTTGCCTTAATTATATCTTAATGGTAGCGCGATTCAGACTAATTGAATGCTTTAACAAAAGAAAGAAAGATGAAAAAAAACGTTATCATTCATTTTTTTCGCGCAAACACTTCAACTTAATTTTATCCCAGAGTTTGATGAAAGAATTTTTGATTAAAAAACATTATTTCATTGCGTTAGTGTTAACGGTTAAATGATGCATCTTCGTGTAAATGACTTGACAATAAAATATCAGGTTATGTGCATAAAATTGCTTTCCGCCTTTGTTTCTGCTAGTCAAGGTAGAATTGAATATGACAGTCGTTTAATGCACGCAATTTAACTGACAGTCTTTGCCTTTTTTATTGGAACAAAATTACTGTGACTATTTGGAGCATATGTATATACAGGTTGATCCATAACGCAAAAATTAAAGGATCTTGGAAATCCTCTATGAAAAAGTGAAATTTTTTGTTGTATAAACTATATGAAAATTTTGCGTTTATCAAAAATTACGGGCATATAAAGATGTAAAAAAGCCTATTGTCAGGGACAAGATTTGTATTAATCGTCAAAGAAATTTGTTTGTTGTGTTACTAAAATATAAAATATAAATATATTTTGTATATGAAAAGTTTATAAGAAGCGACAATAAGTATAATAAAATAAAACATATTTTAGTGAATATATTTTCATCTGTAAGGGGAAGGCTAATAGACCAAACACGTTTTATAAAGTAAGGTTGTTAATAAACTTAATTTATAAAAAATAATCAGTTTCTGTTGTTTCTTTTAGTTGAGTAAAAGTCTTTGGCAGTTTGGTACTAACTCAAAAGAGTTGGTAAGTCAGTATTGAAAAGAGGACGCTCACAAAACTTAGTGGGTCCTCACGATCGAATATATATTCGCTAAAATATATTTTAATTTATATTCATTATTGCCGCTTTTTATAAGTTTCGTATATAAGAAACATTTTATTTTATAAATATATATAATAAAATGTATAAAAAATTATGTATTGTAATATATATAAAATATATTCAATATTGCTGGAATTTTTTTTTTTATAGAAAAAAAAATTTTTATATTTTTAAAATAAAATTTTTTCTCCGTCAAGAGACCCCAGACCAAAATGGCCGTGCTAGCAAAGCAGAATCTGCTTTTAAGTAAACTGCTGTGGTCACCATGACTGATACATCCGGAGGGCAAAGCAGTTTCTGCTTTGTTTTT
Source organism: Trissolcus japonicus (assembly GCA_030522925.1). Classification (NCBI taxonomy): domain Eukaryota; kingdom Metazoa; phylum Arthropoda; class Insecta; order Hymenoptera; family Scelionidae; genus Trissolcus; species Trissolcus japonicus. The sequence continues at coordinate 37,710 of JAPYZS010001181.1, read as the reverse complement.
TTTTCTCAGTCTGGCATCCCCTCTCTTACAATATGCTCAGATACAAAAAGAACATCAAAATTCACGGTGATCACTGTAAAGCATGGACCGTAACTTCAAATGCAAATTTGTCATGCAATTTATAGGAAACTTCATTATCGATATAACATTTATTACTGAATTCCGACCAAATTTTATTGTGAACAATGTAATTTTTTGTGTAAAGCTTTACCGTCTGAGCTTTGCTGAGAATCATAGTAAATTTTGATGGTCTTTTTCTATCCGTGTGGCGGCCATCTAAGAAAGACAGCATGCACAAATAAAAAACACAACGAGATATCAACGTATTACGTCCTAGAAATAGACTACGTGATCACATACACATTAAAATTTTACGTTTCGCGCGTTTTGTTTAGTGTTTTTCACACACATGACGATCCGTGCTCGTGCAACATGAAAGTGTTAATACCATTCAAATGAAATGTATATAACTTCTAAATCCTTTTTTAGTGTTTCATAGATATTCTAGAATACTGCAATAAAAGTTCCAAGATCTCGAACAGATTTTAAAGATCGATGCGATTAAACATGAAATTAAAATTGTGTTTCGAAGTGTGGAATAGCCAGAGGCAAGGGGTGGCCTCTACACGTAATAATCAATCTCTTTTTGCAACGATGTCGATAAGCGGACTTTTAATTGACAAGCTACTACTTTTTAACGCCTGCTTCTTGTCGCTCTCTTGTATTTAATAATTAACGTCCGTGAAAATGAAATTACTCTTCTATCTTTTGGCAAATAGTATTACCGGCGAATACATTAATTGCAAGCAAATTCAATTTATGCGCCAATCTCCTTGGAAGAATTTCTAGTCGTAAGATAATTTTATTTTCGAAATTTCTCGTCATTAACGCAGAAATGGATCGGCGTAACTTGTCATTTACAACTATATTATATATATATATATATATATATATATATATATATATATGTGTGTGTGTATATACTCTGTACATAAAATTTAGAAAAAATTTATACATGATGTAAAATTGGAAACTCTCACGTTTTTGAATGTTTGAGTTAAAGCTCAAGATGTATTGTAAACTATAAACCAGAAATCGCTGTCATCACAGAAAAAAGTTGCACAGAAAAAAATTGTAGATACTAGTACAAATCTATGTCAACTTTTAATATAGGAAGACGGAAGAAAATTATTTTTATTAGATAGAATCCCAATAGTTACACAGCATCAAAGAGTCCAATATCAGACAAAAAGTAGAACATGATCTCGAGCGCGTTCGAATTTTTTCCGTCCTGACCTTTAGTTCTGATTAGCTTTAAGATTCGGAAGCAAGATCGGAATTAATTCGGAGTTGTCGGAGCGGTAAAAACTCTTATCCTAGACTCGCGCGTAAAGCCTGACACGGAAAAAATTTAGGACAATTGCTCCGAAGCCTTATATTTTATATGAACGCAGCTCTCATTTTTAAATGAATTTTATTTTTGATAATCTCTTACAATAATTCCATATCTATATTGTGCCTCGCACGCACCTCAGAAGATTATAATTTATAAATTGTCATGGCTGAACCGTTTTCCATTTTTCGAAACATATTCCATTTTTTGGATCGGCTGTGACTTAATTTAGTACCAAAAAATCAACTATCTAAGTAGACTATTCCTGTAGTAAAAAAAATCACATATTGTCCACATATTACCACACATATCCACACATAGTCCACATATTGACAAAATATTTTTGTTCAGCAAATCATATATTGTTCGTATATGTTTGCATATTTTCCATATATGGACTATACATTGTTAATATATTAGCAATTTAAAAAAAATCAATATATTGATAATATATTGTCAATATCGCCAAGTTCGATTGGCGATCGGGCACGTGACACATGCTTTGCGCTAAGGAATTTATGTTTTTTAATTTTGCAATATATTAAGAGTCGGCGTCAACGCAACCCTGCGGCAATGCTTGCCAGGTGAACCGAAGAGTATCTGTACCCTTCAAGAGCCAGTCAGTGTGCATGACAACTGAAATAAGATCGGCAAAAGCATCGACCGACATAACCTCAATGAGTAAGAGTAGCTATACAAAAATACACCGCGCCGTCGCACAGAGGAGAGAGTCTGTTACGATTGCTCTCGCCTAATCTGTAAGGATTTGTTACTTAGATTTTCTCCTTGTGGATGTTTTTTGGACGAACTTCGTCAAACTTTGAAAATACGTAGTTCTTTCCTTGTCTTTCTCCTGCCGGAAACTTTCTGTTTCGGGCACACTGACGAGTGAGTGAATATGGCGAATGTCAAAACACAAGCGGGGGAACCGCACGATATGAAAACACTGATTGCCGCAGTGGTTCAGATAAGTAAGGTACAAAATAATTTTTCAACGTCCCATGCCGAACTGGTGCAGGAGATACGCAGGGCCAAGACAATCACAGAAGAAAATCTAACCGCTATAACTGAAAATCAACAAAGGACGAACAGAAAAGCTCGTAGCAAAAATTTATAGCATACAATATCAGCGACAGCGTTAATAGCGACGAGTTGAATGAACACCTACTAGAAGTTATGCTGAAACGTTTTCAGAAGGTAAACTGAAAACGGAGATCCCAAACATTGCCATTGGAGATATCTACAGACTTGGTCGCACACCGGGTAAAAGTCTTGTTCGTATTGAATTTATCGCCAAATGCTGGATCAAAGGAGTTTTTACAAAAGTACGAGAGCTGAGGGTCACCAAAGTTTAATCACCTGGCAAATGATCTGACACTGGAGGAACAGGCTCTCAAAGAAAGTAATAAAGATAACACAGCCATTGAATATAATAATGCCGGTGGGAACGTTAGGCCTACGTTGTCATCTACAGATGTCTACTCCACGCCAAAAAGCACGCTGCCTAAACTCCAACCGAGAAAGAAATTGCACCCGGGAAGTGCACAACTCTCAACTCAAAAAGAAATAACGAATTTTTTAGAATCTCCCTCGACTGCCAAGAAACCGTGCCAGACGCCCGAGAACAAGGAAAACACACCACCGTAGCACAGAACAAGCTGCCATCAGTATACCTTCTACCCACTGTCCCACCTTTGCAGCAGTCTCACTACCTCAAGATATCATTTTGGAACTCTAATGGGCTCAAAAATCTTCTCGATTTTAACTCCCTGACATCATTGAGCGTAGTTGGTGTTTGCAAGACCTGGTCGCGATCAACGACATCACACATCTTCCTTCACCTTGGACGGATTATGAGGCATTCAGCTCCAGCGCTACTCGTGACTACACTAGAGTTAGAGCAAGCGGTGGCTTGCTACTTCTGTGTAAACCGGAACGTCAACCAGAGTGATCGACCTCTCTACTATTTGGATTTTTGCGCACATCACAGAGAACAACTTCCAATTTATAATGGGAATTGTTTACATAACTACCGCACTTGACATCACTGTTGCTTACTCAACGCGGCTGACCCTACGCTTACTGAAGACCCTTACAAAATCTGTACCCTTACAGTTGCTCTAAGGACTCAGTGGTCAAACCGAGAGACAGTCTGGCGGAGGAGTTTATGTCCAACAACGGTTTTCTTCTACTTAATGGGAGGACACTTGGAGATCTCGACGGCAACTACACTTTTTGTAGCCAACAAGGAATCAGCACTATAGAACTCTTCTAGGTAAATCTGCCGATTATCCACCTTATCAACAACGCGAAGTTATTCTCGATCATTTTCATTTTCCTGTAACTTGCACTATTGATATCTCCAGTTCCTCTTCAACCGGCCCTGTCCCATCACGGATGGAGCCACCCTCTTCAAGTTCCCTCCGCTGGAAATCAGAAAAAGCTGCAGAATATACTACCTCCTTCAACGTTGGCACTTTGAATGAACCCACCTTTTCACCTGATGAATCGTGCGAATTACTTCTGTCGCTGATAAAGAGTACTGCCAAGCGCTCAAATATGCTGTCATCCTCCGAAGCCAGGAAGCGTCGACCTGACAAACCATGGTTCGGGTCTGACTGTCTACGAGCAAAACACGAAACAACATCCGCCCTGGAAATTTGCAGAGCAGCCAACTTTGACAATCCGGTGATAAACAATTACTTAATTGCAAAAAAATTATAAATCTATTGTAAATAAAAAAACCCGCCTACTTTCAAACTATGAGATTCAGGTTAGCTGATGTAAAGAAGTCCAAAGTCTTCTGGCGTACGTATAAAATGTTTCATCGAAAACCATATTCTGTAAACCCGATTTCTATGCCTGCGTGGAAACAATTTTTCTGAGAGAACTATCCTCCAAAGTTCATTCAGAACTTACTTATTTTGGTAATTTTGATTGTATGTTAGACCGTGGAATTATGTCCGATGAAATCCTTAATGTAATAAAAATAATGAAAGTTGGAAAAGCACCGGGTGCCGATGGGGTTAGCATTGAATTCTACAAATATGTGCCCTCTGAGGGTATCGATTATATTAGATATTGATTATATTTCTTTTTAACAATATTCTTCTCTATGAAAAGTCCCCCGTTGCTTGGTCTTTTACACTTTTAACTTTGATTCATAAAAAAGATGCCAAAGATGATCCCGACAACTACCGTGCTATAGCTCGATCTATGTAATGTAATTTCGAAAATTTTCACGCAGATATTGTGCTCAAGATTGGAAGCCTGGGCTCAAAAACATCATATTCATAGCGAAAGTCATGGGCAGCCAGGGTGAGGCTTTTCGATGGTCTTCTACATCTGGGGCCTTAGGTATTTAGACGAACTTGAAATATTCCAAGTAGGCTTTTGGAAGAGAATCCTTGCGTTACCGCCATCAAACCCAGAGCGTGACTCTCGAATTTAGATTTACCAAAACACTCAAGTAAATTTTAAATACAATTAGATAACCCAATCTATCAGAGAACCCAGCTTTATTGCAAAAAATTCTTCATCTTTTAAACAGGCCATATGTAGACGTCTGGAAAGAGTACACCAATTTAGCCTTTGAAGAATTTGATCGTTATTTGAAACTTGATGATTTGATACGATACCATGAATCCATATCTTTAAACTTAAAGATAGCGAGAACCTTGGAAGACTCGCGTACTTGGTATCTTGACTTAAACCAACAATTCCACCTTGTAAAAATTGTAGCTCAACTCGGACTGTCTAATACTAGAATTACGACTTTTCACACTTCATAATTCATGTATAAAATCAACCATCAATCACTTTACTTCGTTCGCAATATGCAAAAATCAGAAACAATAAAGCACTTTTTGTTAGAATGCCCCCTATACAAATTATGCCGCGCTTCCTACTTAGATGAACTGATTCTTAATTTTCCAAACAAGAAATTGAAATCTCTTCTTTACATTCCCGATGTCGTAACAGTTAAGTCAATTTGTAACTTTTTTGTTCAAAGCTTTTGAGACTCAGATCTTTTGCTCTCAATGAATAGACGGACCGCGACGAAATCACTCATCTGCCGTTCGCACCATGTTGCGTGCAACAATACTAGTCAACTTTTTATAATTCTGTTTTTATATTTTCGATTCTATTATAGGGGCAGTATGGGTCATTGTGACACTTTAGGGTGACTCTTTGAAACGAAAAAATTTAAAAGAAGCACGTCATTGAAAGGGAAGATATATAAAAATGATATATTAACAAAAAACTATGCAGAATTATTTTGTTAATGCAAAAATCGTTGTCACATTCACCCCAAAGTGTCACAATGACCCATACTGCCCCTATATTCTGATGACACCATCGACTATGATATTATTTCTTAATTTATTACTTTATACACTCTAATTTATCAGAAAAAAATTTTGTACAATTTGCTGTTCACATGGGAACCCCCCTTCTTGTTATGAAGGTTGTACCCCTTTTCTAGGATCTGGAAAAGGTCCAATTATTTACGAAAATTTTACAATTATACAAAAAATAGAGATTTCGAACAATGGCATGCCACAGCAGCATGAATATGACGCATTTGTTGTCCATTATGCATTGATATCTTTTTTTAAGAAGTCATCACTGTCTAAAAACATTAACGCAATTGTAACAGCAATTGGATTATTTCCCTGGAAGCATAATGGCAGAATCCCAGTCAGATTTAGATATATCAGGAGACACGGCAGTGTCTCTGGCCAAGTAAGAAAAAAATGACAGAGGAACTGCAGTGTCTCCTTATTAGCTGACAATGACCACTTTTTGACATGAAAAAGGAAGATGAAACCTTATCAATAGCTCAATTTTTATGTGATAAAAATATCCGCAACGCCCAGCTGATGAAAATGAAAAAAAAATCTGAAAAAGACCGATTTTTTACCAAGTTATGCAAAATACAGCTGAAAATCGCAAAATTTTATAAAAAAATGTTTCATTCGTCCGCGGTTTCAGCAGGCCGATGACGTCATCAACGATAAATGATTTTTTTTATATTTCTTTCATTTACTCGTTTTCCAACGATCAAACCTTTTTCTAATAATAAAAAAAGATCATGTTCTTAAATTTGTTCATAATATTCAAATTTTTTGGAGGTTTACAAGGAGTTTTTAGGCGGTCTTTTGCGTCATTTAAGCATGTCTAAGGGCATTTTTACTTACTTATCATTACCTTATTACGACGAATGTATAGAAAAAGGTTTTCTGCAAAAAAATATATAAGGGTATAACTGAAGAAAAATCGTTCTATTATTGTTAACTATCACAAATCATGAGACTTCTCCTACTTGACCACAACAAGGTATGATATCATGTACATTTTTTTTCATATTTGGCCATGCTTTTCAGTTTTACTGATATTATATACCAGAATAATTGATAGTACTAACAGGCCGTGAGCTATTGATTTCGGATTTCTGCGGTGGGTGGTAGCTTTTATAGAGAAGATTATAGCGGGTGCTCCGGCATTTGTACTACTACTCGCACATAATGCCATTTGGAAAGCGGCTGTACGCTTCCACTACGCGCGCAACAGACTCCCTTATTTCTAATTCGCTCCAGCGCATCGCAACGATCTTGTGTGACGAACACCAGTAGCCGTCAGTGTAATTGGCCGTTGATATTGTTGCCCGAGTTGCGAACTTTCGAGTAAATCAACTTTGTTTGAAACAATAGCTTGTTTTATTGTTAGAGATATATCTTCCAATTTAATACTGATATTAAAGATTAAACTTCTATTGAAAGTCATACTTTCAAATAATTTGTATTTAAATTGTTTACCTCTCTCACGGTGGGATCGAATTATATCCTCGGTTGATCCACGAATTGGCCCTCCAAATCTCTGGAAAATGAAAGCAAAGAAGTAAAAAATACTTTCGATGTTTCCAAATCCAAAGATATACTTTAACGGTTTCGAATAAAAAATGATGGAACATATCTTTATGGCATTTTATAGTTCTGGTTGAAAAATAAAAGCTTTAAATGAACAAAAATCATTATTATTCGTACAAAGTTTTTTTTACCGAGTTTTTATCCAAAACTGAATTAGATTTAAAGTTGTTTATATAAGCAATCATTCAAGAAACATCAATTTTAGCAATACCATTTCTATCACTCTTTATTTTCTTATTTTTTTTTTTTTTTATTTTGACATTTGGTAGATATAAATTGACAGCAGTTAGTGCTGTAACAGAACATTTTTAGAAATGTGCACTTCCACGTAATGTAAAAAGAATCCTGGAAAATAATGGTCATTTTAAAACTGCCGTAAACACCTTATGAAACTCTTAGAAAATAATCGAGTTGAGAATATCGTAAAAAAGAAGATTTAAACAGAATTATTTTGGTAAACATGGATAATGCAATTCAAGTTTTAAATTATTCTCAAACGAATCGGATTCGAGTGAGGTTGAACGATTATAGCACATGAATATAATAAGTCATTAAAATGATTTTTAAAGATAATCTTAAAATGATAATATTAATTTCAAAGATTATCCTTTATAATGAATGTGAATTTTTTGGTTTGAATTCGCGAAGTTGCTGACTTATCTTCATTTTTTATCAACTTTTCGTTACGTCGGCCTGGCCAGTCATCTGTGCTCTTCGAGTAAAATTCTCACAAACATTCACAAACGAAGGTAATAAATGACGGATAATCTATGGCTTTCGCTACTCAAGCAGAATATTATATATTCTTTCGCTTTTTTACCGGAATGCCACACAAAAATTCACGTACGATTCGAGATCCCAATCCTTTGCTCTAAATTAAAAAAACCCGTAATTTGGGTTTCACAATTTTACGGTAATGAGTTCGATAAAAATACATTATACGCAATTGAAAATTTAATATGTACTCTTGTGCTATGGTACTATAAAAAAAACGCTTGGCAAACTACACAGAGAGAAAGTTGTTACAAAAATCGGTCGAAAAAAATCAAAAATCGTATGAATTTGACAAATATTTTTTGATTTTTTTTAAGTGATTTTTTTAGCAGCTTTCTCTCTGAGCAACCTGAACTCCACAATGAACAAACTTTGACATAAACAAAGGACGGTTGCGGTAATTATATGAATTCACCATTTTCGACACATTTTGTCAATCGCAATAATATTAAATAAATCATACTCATAGAAAGAACCTGACACCAAATAAAAAAAATAAATATTTTTATGAAGAGGTGTTTTACAAATATACACTAGTCCAAATAAAAAACGCAACACTTATTCCCATAAGAATTACATATAAAATGTTGCGTTTATTATTTGGACCACTATATATGTACTAACCTTTTGTTGCATAAATACATATTTTTTGATCATTGTTTGCAGTGAAGTAAAAAGAAACTTCTTCTTTTCATTATACATCTTAATCTAGAGGCAGTGGGATAATAATTTTTTCCCTCGCGACGTAATTCAACTACTCTTGTAACCAGCTGATATTGATAAAAAATTGAGAAGCGTAAGGCGAGTCTGCCAATTATATGAGTAAATAGAAACTACTAGCTGAATAGTATTAATCAAAAAAATATTGGCATCATGATGTTGGAGCCCAGACATGGCGATACACGAGGGAAACGATATGATCGCGTATCTTGAACTCAAGTGGTCCGAGCAGCAATGAGCTCGAAGCAGCTAAGAAATCTTTTTAAGTATATGAAGAAGATTTATTGCAGCGGCGCGTATTTTGTAGCACACTTGTACTGCTTGCACATGACAGAAACTCGATAAAATATATATATACTTGTGTAATAAACACGGAAAACGCAAATTTATATACAGCACGTTTCGTCATTGACGTAAACAAGCCAAGCGCAAATCGTGTACTCTTTCGATAACGTAATGAAATTCGATTCTCATCGCATCCAACTTAGTTACCGTATTTAAATTTGCTTATGCAGTGTGCACTCAGCTCTTTCGAACAACAATTCAAGTAGCATGCCGACGGCATACTATATGTATGACATACTTTTCTCATACTAATCTTTTTCTGTGATTTTTCTCCTCTTGGTAGTTAGGTGTTGCAATAAAAAATAATGAGTTTGTCACTCATTGTGCGACACCCGGGAATGTGTATTTTTGAAAGAGGAACCACGTATCTGTAAATAAAATATATATATATATATATATAATTACATAACATTGACAGTTACTTCATCGCAATAAAAAGGTCGTACTAATGATTACAATTTCTTGTTTCAGGTACGTTCCATGAAATGTGGTGTTCTTGGAAAATACGGTAATTGAAAACAAACTCAATGCAAACAAAACAAGTTTTAATGAAAAAGAAATTCATAAAACTTCCAACAGTATTTTAATCAAACATGATATAAAAACTGATCAATGCATGAACGAAAATTACATTGACATTTCTTTTTACTTTAATTGCAAAGTCAGTATTAATTATCAATATACAATGCAAATTCTATAAAAATTAGTTTCCTACAATTAAGTAAACGGTTTATCATAGATTTAAGTAGTAGTTAAAGTGTAAGTACGGTCGGACAGTTATGATCTTGGCAAGATACACTATTACGAGAAAAACCTAACCTGGTGATAGTGGTGCTATTCATAACATTTAATTGCGAATCTTAGCTTTTTTTATTTATTTTGAGTGTTCAGTAATTGTTACGTTTTTTTTACCGCCCTTTAAAAGCCCTTTGAAAGCAGCAATCTTGATGATTGATTTTTTTTTTATTATGAACCACCTACTATTTGTTAAATAAAAATATATTACAAAATCAAAAAGGGTTTAAATAAAAACTTCGCAGCTAACATAAAATTGTGATTCTGTGCAGATATTCTGTATCATCAGTCTTCCTTAAAAACGCGGTGTTTATTGCACGTCCTTTTGAATAAAACAAGCAAAAATGTAATGATAATTTACGTATCCGGTTGAACTAAAGTTTACATCAAATTTGAAAAGTTGGGATTTTGCGAATAAAATAGTTTAGTAAAACTTATTAGGCTTGCAAGTATATTTTTTGTTTGAATTCCAGTAAATAATGCTTCTTGTAATAAGAAGCTTTGATATTGAGGTATCTACTTTCAAACAATCAAGGATAAAAATCGTTTGACAGTAAGATAACGAGCACTTACTATGATGAAGAATTAATCAAAAATCGTAAACAGTAGTTTAATTTTAATTCTGATTGTTTTTCCATTAGCAGCTGTCAATTATGTTCCTACACTGACGCTATGTTTATTTAATATTTTGAGCATTTTTTGATACATCCTCGGTTGAGAAAACTAGGAAATAAACTTATGATTTTATAACACTAAGTAATCAAGAATATTTAGATTTGTTTGAATCTACCACGCAGCAACCTCAGAATCTATGAAATTTCAAAAGCGTCGATTTTTGGACCAAATAGCTGGAAATTGTGGCATTTCACGTTCTGTTAGGGTTTACTATGGCGTTAATAAAATGCAGTCAAGCGAATAGCGAGAATGACAAATATAACGCACTGGGCAAGCAAAAATAATAAAAGCAGAGAACAAATAATGCGATTCGGAACGAACGTCTATAAAGAGTCTGATTTTAAGTGCAGAACCAATGAAAAACGCTTGCCCAGTTCGTACGTTCCAGAACTAATGCCATTACGAAGACTTCTTTTCTCTCCGGCCGACCTGTACGTTGATATACATCACTTCTACTTCATTCCTCTCTTGAGATTCTCCGTTTCGATTTTTCTCCAGTACGATCGATTTTCAAGCTCTAAAAGGCCACGTCGATATCCTTGAAAGTTGTTCATTCCTGTTTAGATTGTTGATACAAATCTTCTTTTAATAACAAAATAATACAATTTCGGTCACTCAAAAAAATTTTTTGGTTAATTCATATTTATGAAAAAATGGTCTCAACAAAGAACATTCATGCATATATATAAGATTGTTTTAATAAAAAAAAGTTACACAGAATTCTTAATTCATGGTTGAATTTTGGTACTGAATTCAACTCTTTTGACCAAATATGAATAACGTTGGTACCACAGGTGTTCATTTTATTAACCATAACAGCGCATTTCAAATCAAATAGCAAAATATAGACCGGTTACTAAAATTTAAACGAGAATTTTGATTTATTAAAATTTGTATTGAAAAATCTAATGGAATGGAGAGTAAGGTTCGGCATTTACTAAATCGACTAAATTCACTCTTTTCATCAATTTATTTTCTACTTGACCTGATACAAAATAATTGAAACACACTCTCTTTCAGTTACGCTCATCATTGTGTAACCTATAATTGAAAATCCCGCGTATAAGTTGTTTTAATTCAATTACATAGAAGTTGGGAGCACTTTCATTATCTGAAGAATTCCACATTGAGCAACTTATTGAAATCCTTGGAACTAGTTTCGCACGTTGTTTAATCTATGTAATGGCAACCGGGCCCGTAAAATCGTAGCTGCTGACAAGAGCGCAATTTTACTGCTCTCGTTCTTAAACGGAATTACATTAGAAATTGTAATTTTTTTCGCACATCATGCAATACATTTGATAAATCTATCAGATCGTGATTGACTTAACCGCATCATAAACGCGACAAAAGCACCTTCGTGGCTTTTGCGTGTCTCATTCAATGTGTTACGAGCTTTTAACATGATTAAATTCAAATTAAGATTTTAAAAGTTGCCCTAAACCAATTTTTCAGCGTAGAATATTAATGGCTTCAAACGTTTTTCCGTCAATAGTTTTATATTGTCAGAAATAAAAGAGATCGGGGCGCTATTCAGGACATCCTTAGTAAAAGTGATAATATTGACCATACATAAAACATATATTGACAATATATTATTTTAAATATCATATATTGACCATATATTGACAATATATTATCAATATATTGACAATGTATTAACAATATATGGACAATATATTAATTGTTTTTATAGTCGCTAATATATTGACAACGCATAGTCCATGTATGGAAAATGTTTAATAATGTATGGTCAATATATTGTCATTATATTGACAATATATTATTATTATGTGGTCAATATATGATTTTCTTAAAAATAATATATTGACAATATATGATCAATATAGTATCATTTTTACTAGGGATTGTATATACAGATAAAGCTAACATTCTTCAACATGTTTTATTTTCGTTATAAAAGAAATATCATTCCACTCATTTTTAAAGTTTTAATTAGCGATACGATTTAATAAATCCAAGCAATTTCCCATTTTATATCAAAGCGTTCGATTGAGTTGGCTCGGAATCTTTTGAATCAAAAGTTTCATCTTAATTTGTTTCGACGTTGACACTTTAAAAAACTCATTTCATTCAAGAAATGAAGACATTTTCCCAGATTATTACTTAAGACTTGAAAAAATACTTAACTCATATTTTAGTGGTACTATAAACAAAATAAATTCCAAAAAATTGATTTGTGAGCGATTTTAAAATAATTTAAAAAATTATTGAAAATCGAAAAACAATTTTAGTTTAATTCCAAAATGTATGAACGTTGAATACCGTTTGAAAAAGAATTTTTCTATTGCTCTCTTGGTTCTTACTGACGGTCAAACAATTATTTTTAAACTCCATTGACGTCACATTTTCAATTTAATATGTTTCAATTATTTTCCATACTACAAATTTAAATATCTGATGCTGTACGATGTACCATATCAACCACGACCTAACGGACAAGATTGATTTTGTTACATAATTGCTAATAAATTAAAGTTCATTTTCAATATGTGATGAATCAGCAAACAGTTATCATTCAGTTTTTTTTTTCATCATCAGAACTATTATCTCTTGTTTAAACGTAACTATGGAGACAATTCGTCTGCAACCACCTCGAGAATTCCACTTTTTGATTCAGCAAACCGCTTTGCCCTTGCATTCAAAAACAAAAACGGGCCAATGAAATGGTGAAAGGCAAAAAAAAATAGATTGGTGCAGCGAAAGAAGAGGAAGTTGCAAACAGAAGACGCTGATATGAAGAACGCCCGAGTAGTGGTTGGATCTAATATAAATGCAAAGGGGAGTCAGATCTGCGTACGCTCACGGGTTAAAGAGAGGGTCGAGCGCTCAGATCTTCTGATTGATATTCCACTCAGGATGTCCGAAAACGTCGGATGTGACGATTACGTAGTCCCATTACAATAAAAGATCTCGGCGGTATCAGGACATCGGAAACACGCACACTGCCAATTGATGAACTTTTATCGATTTATCGGAGCCCCTCTAGTAAAGGCAACTCAATGTCTCTCGTTAAAGGGCCGATAAGAGGCTTTAATGAATTATATAAATGCTATAAATTATTTTTAAGAGTTTTCGGTTCCCAAATAATAGATTTATGGATTTCTTCGTGCGGATGATTCCCATGCTACAGAGCGCACGAGAAACATTTTTGTCTGATTTATACGATTTGGAAATCACGTTTCCATTCGTTTTTCACGGGTCTTGAAATTCATAGTCGTACAAAAGAAACAAATTAAATTTTTTTTCCTTTCGTTGACGGTACGATGAGATTCGAATTTCATCACATAACAAAAATAAAACATTTTCATGAACTTTATCTTTTACAGAAGTTCAGTCTGGAACTTTTACCCATTTAACAATGCCAGTTTACAAATGGAAACCAAAAAAGGGGTGGTTTAAGGAACGATGTGATCTTGACGAATGACTAAAATTGAGGTAGACCGTGGAACTCCTATCGTTTATAAGAAGTAGAGAAAATACACTGAATAAAAACGCGCTACGTCTTTTGCGTGTAAATTATACAGGGTAAGAAACGTGACTCGGTTTTCATTACGGCACTGCGCTTTGCTCCAATTGGCAGTGCGATGATTTACTTTCTTTCTTTTTCCTTGTTTCCGGCGGAAGCATGTTCGGTGTAACAAGGAACAGTGTATTATGCCTCAAAAATCATAAAAAAATTCCGCACAAATGTCACCGACTATATTGCATTAATTCGATGTCATTCATTTTTATTTATAGTCGTAATTGTAGGCTTACTTTTATTTGGTATAATTTTTAAATTTTTTCTAATGAAACAATTTTTAGTTGTTTTTTTCTCAAATTTATTAGAGAAAATATTTTTTTAATTCGAAATAAAAAATTGTGTTTTACCGTATTTTCATCAGTGAAATAACGAAATAAGGAAAATATTCTTGCAACAATTTTCAATTTGAATTTAAAATTCGTTAAATTAATGAATTGAAGACGAAAGAAAAAACTTTAGCATCGATGTCAATATAATATAACGATATTTATTATACTGGAGGCAATGAACGCTGTTTTCTACAAAGACATGTATTAGAAGCCATGTATAAGACTCTTAGCATGTAACCGTGTTGTAAGATTGTATGAGAAGCCTTATTATGTCTGTCAGTCTTGCCTTTGAAATTCGTAAGATTCACGATAGACATCACAAATTGAGAAATACCACAGAAGCACCATGTAAGCCACTCCAAAACTACACTGTTTTTTTTTTTTTTTTTTTTTTTTTTTCACAAAGACTGTGCAATTTCAACTCGATATCTCGTTTCTAAAAAATATCTCAGATATATTCTGTTTTGCACGTCTTTGCTACAAATCAGAGACTCACTTTCAGTTCTCTGAATTTTGCTGACTAGATTTGAAATGTTCAGTTCTAAAACGTAATTTATGTTTGAGGTTATGTTGAAAATTGTTGAAGATTCCGACATACTAATCGAGATTCGTATAACAATGTCAAAAACGACTTACTTCACTTATTGTCAAATTGACATCAGCGAATGCATTTTACCCATTCAAGTGTGTGAAACAAGTCACTTGATGCAGTGCGCGTTTGCAAATATTGATCGCTATACATCTGCCTGCAAATGTTTGACTCACGACGCTTTTCAGTGTTGTCTTCAAATAATTTTGGTTTAAATGCTAACTATATTTGAAGCATCTACGAGCAACTGATTAATCTTCACAATCAGTTGTATACCTATAAATAACTCATTCTATTTCAAATTCCACTTAAACTATTTCGTTTGCTAATTACATGTGAATGTGAAAATTAGTGCCATTTCGTCGTGCATACAAAGCAAAAGTTGAGAATTATTATTTAGATGGTGCAATTGTTTTAATAGGTTTTTTTCGTCTAGTTATGCATAAAATGAATATGACCTTTTGTTTATTTTCCGAGTACGTGTAACTTTATATGTGACTGTTCCCTTTTTCCTGTATTTACGTATAACACGCACGTAGGGAATATATTATATAAATTCAACATATTGAATTCAAATATAAATATTGTTGAACATTTGAAATTAAATACCGATTCCTTTCACACGGTTGTTGTGAATTCTAATGATTCACTGTAAAAACTTTTCTGTGAAACACATTAAAAAGTGTCTAATTAAGTCACTAATGCCATGAATCAGGATGTTATTCAATTAAGTATTCAAAATTATTTGAAATTTTATATATACTAGGGAACTCCGTTCGCTCCGCTCACTGCGCTCCCTGCGCGCTACGCGCGCCAACCCCGCCAACAAATAGCAAAATCTGTATGCGGAACCAATATGATAATACGTATATATCTGTCATTATGATGATTTTTCATCATCATCATCATGACGGATGAATACGTCTTTCGAAGATGAATGCAACGATTTATGATACACGTATGTTTATGATAATCGTATATATTTGTCATTATGATGATTTATCATCACCGTCATCATGAAATCATCATCATCATCATGACCAACGGATTCGTCTTTCCAAGACGAAGCCAACGGTATATGATAACATATATTTTTATGAAAATTGAATCCTAATTGGAAACAGCGGCTGCAGCGGCGAAACTTTTTTTTATAATAGGTAGAGGTAGAGAAGATATTTTGTATATAGAAAGTGTAATTTCAGACACTTGCTTTTACAATGAAATATATAGTTCATTGTTCGCAGATACTACAAATGATGTGTTATATTTTTTTTTGTTAATTTCAAATTTGATTTGTTTGTTTGTTTTAAATTTCAAGGATTATTTATACAAAATACATGAGAATCAATAAAAAGAGCATTATGTTACAACAATATCCAATATTGGTGTAACAATACTGGTGTAATAAATTCTGTCCATCAGAAAAACTAGATTAATGCATAGCGCCAACATTGGGTACATGATTGGTTTCAGTTCGCATTATAAATGTAAAGTAATTAGCGTCTATTTTGTATTACATTAGGTGAAATGTCAGTCGATTTGGAACTCAGCGACGAGCCGGCTTTGCCAACAGATGGCGCGCGGCGTGCACAGCCGATCGGTTGTACAATTCCGCTGCGCCACCGCGGAAAATTTCAAAAAAAAAGTTAATGGTATTGTGTGTATAAATATTCACACAATATGATTAGAAATTTAAAATCATAGTAGCACAATTATATTTTTATTGAAAAATCGTTGTCAAACTTCAAATATGATTATCTTTAAAACTAATTTTTCGTAAATAAAGACAATTTTAATTAAATATTTTTGAAAAATGTACCTTACTTTGAGTTTGACAAATAATCAAAAAAGTGCAGTTTTTGCGGAATGATTCAGTCAACTGGAGAAAATTCAGTTGACATAAGTGATCAACAGAGGGTATCGGTTGGTTTTTGATTTTCTGTTGTTCCAACTTCTTTGATTTTTTTCAGTGCATGCATGGTGTCCCTTTCAAATATTTTCACACGTGTTGACACGTACGATTAGAGACTGCACGCGTATTTTCGCAATTGTACGCATAATCACGCATAAGTATGGACATTTTAAGTTATTGCATAAGATTCATATTGCATTTCTTAATGATAAATGATACCTAAAAAGTTTGTATCAACAGATTTGAAAAGCTGAAGTTTAAAAAGTCCTTTTTTTTCAAATGCCCAAAACTTTGTCAAATTGAACGTTTTTTCATGTATTTTTTTTTTAATTCATCAGAAAAGTCTGCATTTTTCATTTCTTATGAAAAAACATTGTTTTAGAATATTGCTACAATGGTTAGAAATAAATTGTTTTGCAAATTTTGTTACATTGAATAACTTGATCGTAGTACCATCTGTGCAGAGTAGAAAAAATTTTTATCAAAAAAGTTTTGAAGCGGACATTCCAAACTTCAATTTGCACAAAAAAAATGTTTTTTGTTGGAAATTGTCAAAGTTATGACTGTTTGAATTTTGAAATTTTTTCCAGAAATTTTAGGCGGCCCGTTAATTTATGTGAGGAGTGTATATACTGGTCCAAATAAAAAACGCACCACTTTATATGTAATTCTTTTGGGAATTGTTGCGTTTTTCATTTGGAATAGTGTATATAGTTTTTCAAGTTTTGTTCCAAATGAAATTATATTTTTTATCAAACAAACAGAACATAACTGGTGATATAATTTTACTTGAAATTTCTAAAAGTAAGTATATCATAAAAGTATATCATTTCACTTGTTGCAATTTTTTATTATAAATTTTAAATTAATAAAAGCAGTACCAAGTTAAAGAAATTCTTTGCGAATAAACAAATAAAAATTTTCCAAATAAAAAATATAAATAATCATTATTAGATGGGCAGACCCTCACGGACGAAAATATAGTTGAAATTATATAGAAAAACTATATATTTTTTTATATAAATTTTATAGTCATAGTATATAGACTGACTGTTATCCTTATTGCCGCTTTTTGTATATAAATTATATAAAATCCGTATATAAAATTTATATATATATATTTTGCCTATATTTCATCTATATTTTTTCAATATAATTAATTTTAAAAAATTGTTAATTAACAATTTGTATAATTTATTTTATAGTACAAATATTGAAGTTTATTAATTTATATTTTCCAATTTGATAACCGGAAATTCTGCTGAAAAACTTTTTCATGTTCGAAGATTCGAACTCGGGTGTTCGAAGTGATAGTCTGCCGCTTTAACCACTTACCCACATGTACATCTTAGTATAAACAACTTATTGGGAAACACACTCACAAGATAAATGTATTCCAACTATATAAAAATATTATATATTTTGTATATAAATTTGGTTATATAAATAATTAACTGAAATATTAAATTAATATTATCTGTACCTATAATTAATTAACAATTAACTATTGCTAATGAATATTGGTAAATATTTAATAATTAAAACAAATCTGCATGAGATTAAATATATAAACTTATATTATAATATTATAAACTTTTAAATATTATAAATATTATAAACGATTAAACGATTATAAACGATTAAATAGTTTTCATTATATAAGTAAAGTATATAAAGAATATAGGTCAACTAAATATATATTCTGATTATATAATTTTATATATACGAATTTATAAAATGTCTATGGATTTATATAATTTTTATATTTTTACAACGTATATACATCATGTCTATATAAATGAATATATAAAAAATATAAAATATATCATCTGTCTATATATTAGTCTATATTATCGTCCGTGAGGGAAAAATTGATCAATAAATCACTTATTTAATTCATTTTACGATTTTTCAATCGCATATTTTAAATAATAAAATGCTAGAAATGAATAATATATATGAACTGCACGAGACCAATGAAAATTTGTTTAAAATCGTAACTAAAACCTGTTACAATTATCCAAATTAATGTTGTAAAAAATTTTTTTTGAATTGAAACATTGTAAGTTTGAATATCTGAGTACTTTAAAAATTCTTGAAATGCTAGAAGCAGTTTGAAGATAAATATTATTTTACATGTGGAGCATACTCTTCAACATTGTATTGAAATATGTGGGCTTGCCGGAATGAAATGATAAGTCCATTTCCAGAAAAAATTAAGTGTTTGGTGAATTTTATGGGCTTCAATAGAACATTGTTGTAAAATAAAAAGTGAGTAGTTTGTTAGTATAGTAAACATTAAACTAATAAGAAAAGTAACGTGATTCCAAAAATAGTAAGTCAAGTCCATTATTTAATGATTACAGAAATTGACTGAGATGCATAAAACAATGTATTCAGTTTGGCGAAATGGAACAGTTCGAAAAATAACCATTGATAAAAACACAAAAAAAAGGTTTTTAAAATCACTTATATTTACTTCTGAAATTTTCAAATAAAGTCAACATATTTATAAGATTCATTTTGATAAATGAAATCTTAAAACACCGTAAGAACCCTACATACGATTTTCGAGAAGTTCAATATAAAAATTTGGATAAATTTCAAGTTTGAACCAAAAACCTAAAAGTTAAAGGAATTATAAAACAAGTCCACAAGTTGCCGGAAATAACAAGATAAGTCAAAAGAAAACACATCATAAAAACGTCCCCTGACACGAGATTTGGTATTTCTGAAGTTCATTAGTTAAAAAGTTTTGTTATGTAACGAAAACATAACAAAACAAATTTTTTTTTCTCTAAAAATGACTTTGTATTGTCTTTGACAAATTAATTGTTAAAAATTTTAAATGTTACTAACTCGAAAATCCAAAAAATGGACATATCTTGTTATTTCCAGAAGCCACAGATATATAAATAATAAAAAAAATATAATTTTAAATTGTTCAACATAAAAAAAATCTCCATATTTTTAATTAAAAAGCCAAGATCTTTTGCATATTGCAAAAATTTCTTATTAAAAAAATTAAACTAGGAATTTGATATGCTTTGGTAAAATGAAATTAATCTTTCATCTGTGTTGAGCTGATTGTTTGATTTTTGATTATTTCTATTTCATTTATTTCATTATAATTATTTATTAGATTTTGTATGAACTAAATTATAGATCAATCAATTTGATTAATTTTATTTGTTCGGTCATTTCTTTTGGTTTATTCAATGATTTTCAAATGGTTTCTTTGATTATTTATGATTTATTTCTTTCTTTTCATTATAAATCTATTCATTTTATGTTGAAAAAACTTCACGAAAAAAATACATCTCTGCCAAACATGTTGCACATTACTGACTGATGTGGAACTAAAACATTTTCATTTGACAGTTCCTACTGAATGATTGCATCACTCAATAATGTCTGCCACATCAGTCAGTAATGTGGAGAAAATTCTTTTCCACAAATCTTTCACTGATGTGTAGAAAGCACTGAGAAATGTGGTGCATATCGGTCAGTGATGCGCGCCACATGTCTCACTGATGTGGAGTAGCACAGTAGTCAGTTAACCTATAAACTGATGCGACTGTCAAAATAGAACAAACTCAGTATAATATCAATGAAATTATATTGAGTTTGCTCCATTTTGACACTTACATCAGTTTATAAGTTGCTTGTTAGATTTTGTTTTTTGTTTTTTGTTATTCTGTTTTCATTCAATTATAATAATTTATCTATTTTTTATAAAATTTATTGTCATTTATTTATATTTCATTTGTTTAATCAATCATTGATTTGTTCTTTCCTTCATTTTATTATATTCTTTGATTTGTAAGTTCAAATGTTTCTTTATTTGTAGTTTAATTTTTTTGAATGTAAGTAATAATTATTAATTTAATGTAATTAATAACAATAATAAAATTTTTAATTATAAAATTATTATAATTAATGTAATGCGCAAACATGAATTATTTTCACTAATTCAATTCATAGATTTCAAATTAGATGAATTTCATACATTCAAATAGGCGATATTACGCGCCGTCTGCATTGCCGCCAGAGGGCAACAATGTATTGCTAGTATATGTCCGATTTTGCGGGCGCATTGTTAATATTGTTTAAGAAAATTTCAATTTCCCTATTTCATTGGATACGGATGGTTTGATCCCCCCCCCTCCCCTTAGATATAAAATATATTTATATAATAGGATATATGATACAAGATATATACACGGCATTTCACACAGAATTCTGTGCAATGCTACCAAAGCCAACAAGTTACGTCCGCTGTTTGAATGTGTTTATAGAAATTCAACAATATAGTACTGAATATTTATGTCACGATTGTTTAAAACACGATTTTGTTTGAAAATTAAATGTATTAAATTTTAAATTAAAGTAAAATTGTCATTTTTTTCAGTTTAAAATTAGTTTTCAAATTAAATCAGATTTCAAATTAAAATTAGCTTTAAACAAAAAAAAATAGGCTGTAATTTATGAACGGTAACTTACGACTTTAAAAATTTCAAATTAATTCAATTTAACTTTAACTCAATTTAACTTTGAGTTATTCTATACCAAGAACTAAAATTTTTTGGTGTAAAAACTTCAGAAATTGAAGGGGTGCATTTGAGGGAATTTAATTTTAATCCGATCCGAAAAGTTCATGAGAAACCAATTTAAACCAATTTAAAAAGGTTTCATGTATATACTTTTCATGTATATGTATATGAATTTCATGTATAAAATTTTTTGCTCCCAAGAATTATTTCATATCAAAATAACTTAAGAAACAGCTCGGAAGAAAGTAAATTTTCAAAAATTCATGATTCAGAATTTTTTAACAAAATTCAAATAAATAAAAAATACGTGTCGTCTTAATTTTGATCTAGTATTAAAAATACAGCTATTTTTATTTTCTCACTGAAAATTTCACAAGAATTCTCCATATGTTTTAGTACTATTATTTAAATAACAATTAGTATTGAGTGATTCATATTGAATAACTATTAGTGAGAATGTATTATAAAAAAAATTATTTCAATTTTTAATTTATACTTGTTTCCAAACGAGGTTTCAAAAAAAATCTACGTATATCTAAACGTCGATAACAAATGCAAAGACACAAAATATAATTTTTACTTGAAATTTTCCCTGCAAAAGGCAATAACTGTTGCTGCAGCAGTTGTACGAGTCTCTATTTTTGTTCCCATTTTTTGAACGCGTCGCGCAACAAATAAGAGTTTTATACGAGTCAAAATGTTCGTGTGCGTTTTATGTAGGTCCTCCTAAAGACGGTTTTTTGAGTTGTTTTTTATCTAAAGTGCTAAAATAGTGATCAAAGTTCAAGGTGTCATTTCCGTCATATTTGAAATTTTCAAAAACAAGATTTTGTTCATACATTTTATTTATGTGTGCAAAATTTAAGATGATTTGGTCTGGTAGATTTCGAGATTTTTGGGAACAAATTTTTCAAGTGTCGAAATCGACTTCTATCTCACCTTAATGTTACTCTTCATCGCTTTTTTCGTTATTCATAAATTAATTAGCTGGGTGAAAAAAAAAACACAAAAAATTTTAGCTCGCATTTTGATATCACCTTCATGGAATACAAAATAATTCAACGGCAAAAAATATGCGCTCAATAAATTATGTGATGATATTACAATGAACGATTGTCACAGTTCACTGATCTAAAATGTAGCTGAAATAATTAACATATAGTTCGAATAAATATAGGAATAAATAAACATCATTCGGGTGAATTGAATGAATTTGAGAATGAAATTTTTAGACTTCGTATATCGCCCAAATTACCTTGCGTCAACGCCCACATTGTCTGTAAATGATTCGAATTTTAGTTTCACTAAACGGCCTACGTTTATTATCAGAGATTCACCAGTGGTTTTAAATATAACCGAAAATCGTCCAGAGATTGAATCAAGATAATTATACCCGGCCTATTATTTGATAAGATCTGATTTTACGTCAATTTTTTTTAGTCTGTTGAATCAAATCAAAGCACCTTTATTTATAGGTCTGACCAAATACAGACTTTATCCCCTGATATTAATTTTTAATTAAATAAAAAAATTGATCACATAAATGAATGAGTTTTGCCTGTCAAACAAGAAGTGGAACGAAATAACGAAGGAGAGTTTAGCTGTAGTGTACATAATTCTTGGAACAATTAAAAATTATCCACGCCGAGCACTTTGGTCAACCACTCGATAAATGAATTACCGATCAATGCTCGCGCTCATTTTACAAAGGTCTCTCTCGTTCTACAATTTCCTGAACTTCGACGTTCGTTATTTTCCAGCGAAAAATTCCAGCGCGTCACTATGATGACAAATTGTAACCGTCGGTAACTAGTATTCCCTGTAGTCCACGGTACCTCGCTACTCGACCCAGAAAACAAGCCGAAAAACATGCGTTAAGCCAGTTCTGGGGATTTAATTTAACCGGACTGGTTTAGCTGACAAACTTTTTTACAATATTTTTTATACTTTTTAACAGCAAAAAAATCAAGGTACTAATAAATGCACCAAAAGTATATGCACAACGTTCGGTATAATAATATTATGCCTTGCTCCTTCACTCAACGCCTTCAGGGAAAAACTTCTTGATTTTCTCCTTCGCAAGCAAACGCTTTAAAACTGATTAGTTGTGATACACTGGCCGTGCATGCGATCTTTGAATCGCTGATCTTATTTTTAACTCTTATTTTAATTTTTATCTTATCTATTACTTACCGTTAGGAATTAAACAATGCTAGTCATATTAACTTATTAAAATTACAAAACATATATCTACTATGAGTATATTCTATTTATTTGTATAACTGATTATCATGTAGAAATCAGCCATACTGGTTTTGACCAGAGGCGCAAAACAAATAAACATACATACAATAATAATCAATTTTTTCTCTGCAATATTTCAATATTTAAATCATCTTTGATTAAAGTTGCATATTCATATTTTCAATTTGACGCATTTAACAAATTAGATTCAATGTTTATTCCAACTTCTCTCTGGTTTTTAAGCTTTCATAAAGATGCGGGACAACGCTTGATTCAGAAATATGCACACCGCACGATATATAATGCTTTTGTGAAAATTCGAACCCAAACGTGACCCCTTGGCCAAGACTTTTGATGTTGAAATTTTAATGATATAAAAGTTTGCGGCAATAAAAGCGACGTTTTCAATAATCAAAGTTTGCTTTCACGGAGTTATAGAAATAGAAATCATAGAACGCGTTATGATCGCATTAAAAGTTCTCACATCCACATATACAAGATTGAGGTGAACAAAAAAATGAATGACGGCGTGAGAACGCTTGGATCAGGGAAAAAAGTGTTCGGGCTTCATTCCAATTTAACGGCTGAGTCGATTAAAATCTTTAAACACGATGCTCTGCATAATGTTGCAATTTTACTTGGTAAATGGCTACATCATCTTCTAATCGATGAGCTTATCTTGAGTTTATGATCTGAACGTAATATAGTCGTTTAATCGGATTTACGATTTTTAAAAGAATGTAATATTTCCTTCAGAAAAGTTTTTGCTGCCCAAGAAAATTGTTCGCTGCTTCGAAACGACCGTTCGACACATCAATAATCAGCTTCCCTTATTGTTATTCATCGCAATGAACAAGATAAGGCGCCACTTTATTGTTGACTTTCATGATCAGTTTTAAACCTAACCGCATAACCGACAATCTTGAACTTTTCGCAACTCAAATTTGTCTTCTGAAATTTTACGATTTTTTTCCCTTTGTGCTCATCCGTGATTTTTGACATTTCTAAATCTCTGTAACATTTTTCACATTTTGAAACCATTTATGCTGCATAAAGCAGCGAATATTGACTTTATGAGAAAACATTTGTCCGTGAATTAAAGCATTATAAACGAAGCTTTTCATTACCTTTTCAGTTCGACATAAACAAGATTTTTATTAATAAACCTGAACAGTGCTTATTGGTTTCGCCATTCAGGCGTTATCTAAAACATACACCATCACACAGCTAATTCTACTTCCAAGCGATTCGCTGCGACTAAAATTTCTATTATCACTTAGAGGCCGATCTCCTCTCCACTGTTTCTGCTGTTTTAGTGTTTTTAATATTTAATGATTCGTTATTCAGTATCAACTATCCCCATTGTGCTTGACCGAACAAACAAGACTTGAAAATCATTATTTTAAGCTGTACTTACCGAACGGGGCTAAATTTATCGTATCAAAGCGGAATTACAAAATTAAACTCTCTAACGGATAACACGCAAAACTTCATTCCAGTTTTATTTGACCGTGTGTTTTGCCCATGGAGGGTGATTTCTTTTGACAGTCAGTTGAACACCATATTGGACACAACTTTGAACACAAATATACATCAAGTGTTAATTCGACGTAAACATTTCGAACCACGCAAGTTTTGGCTAAGAATTATTTACGTTACGGATACATCGTTACCCCGACGAACTGGCTTTCACGAGGTTTAAACCTTTACATTGAACCTTTGAGAATAAATTCAACGGTATTACACAGCTGGATGCTCAACGGCTTACTGAACTCACAAGATTTCCGACTGTGGAAACTAGGGCGATCGTGAATCTAGCCGTCTTCTTTACCTGAGGTTTTTCCTTCTTCAATAATAAGAAGTTTTTGAAAACATGCGGTCAAACAAAAAGTGAACTACAAAAAATGACTAGGAATTTTTTTAAAGCCAAATAAGCGCACTTGTACGTTCCAAGGGTGAATTGAGATTATTGAGTTCAACATTCTGGAAGACAAAATGAACATACCTGGTTACACGAGGGATATATAAACAGACCACTTTTTTCAACACTTTCCACAAAATCTTATCCAACATTTTGTTATATATAAAAATTGGACCAGTGTGTAATTTTTTGCGCATTTGAATATATATGTATATACATATATATATTGAATAAATTTTTTTAGTTTCACAATTTGTAATGAATACAATAACCTTATATACATTATCATCTAAATTGAATTCACAATTTTGTTCAAGATTTTTCGTTTTTACTTAATATATGCAAATGCTCACACGATGTAATTTTCTTTCCATAGTTATTTAAAATTTTCATTCTTTTTTGCTTAATTTCCCTTTTAGTTTATTACGAAGATTAAATTATTGACTCAATTATGAGATTTGACTGTGACCTTTATTATTTCTGAAATAATGATCAAATACACATAATTAGATGAACGCAACGAATGAATAGGTAAATTATCCAACCGTCGCATAAGCAAAATCGTTAAACTGCAATTTAACGCTACATCGAAAAACAGCTGGCGGGCAATCGGAAATTTGTTTGACCGCTATTAGTGTGCGACAGTGATATTTCAAATTTGCTCTGTGCCATAGACCGCAATCCCACCGAAGGAACTGAAGATAAGACCACACATACTGTGTTACTCGTAGGAGCAACGTCATTTTCTCTAACTACGACCTAACAGTTAAACTCCGCTAATCCACAAATGCAATTTAACACTGCCGATAGAGAGCGATTCAGCTAACCGGTTTTCAAATTTCGGAATGTCAGAAAATATATATTTGTGATGTTCAGTAAAAGCTTCATAAAATGTTCATGGACTAATGATTTAAAAAAAATTGAAAATAAAATTTTAACTCTCAGAAATATGCCATCTAAAATGATTTCTCAGGAGACATCAAGTATGCCAAAACGTCTCCCTAATCAATTCAACAATTTTGTATCTAGCTGCAGAAATGTAAAACAGAAGCAGCCACCAAGTGCAGCCTCGTTGAATATTCATGAGAAAAAAAATTCTTGGTATCATTGTGGAATCATTAATTTATATTACTGAATGATTTAAGTCGGATTTTGGCAGTCATTCACTGTGCGAGCACAGACAAAAATTGTTACAAAATTGTACAAATTAAATAAGTCAAAATAATGACTAATGATTTTTTTAATGAATGAGACTGTTTTTGAACTTGTTTACATCAGAAACAGATCTGAATAAAATATGAAATCTTATGAACAATTTTGTGAATTAAATAAAAAGTAAGTCCAATATTTTAATTAGAATTTTAGATAGATTTCACATTTTTTTAAATATATTCCTGATGTAAGCAAGATAAAAACCAGTCTCATTTTGAAAAAGAAATGAGACCTAACAAAGTTCTAAAGTTGATGATGCAAAATTGATTTTTTTTATCAAAAAAGGTGAACTATTTTTTATTCGGGAATATAAAAAAGCATGCGCTTTTTCCCATTTCGATTATACTCGAGCCGTTCCAATATTCATTGTTAAAAGCCTGAGTAATTATTTCGTATTGTAATCATTTCAATCAACTATTCAATTGGCGCTCTAAACCTTTGTTGTTTTGTTGTAATTATTAACTTATTGAAGTAGATTACACATTCCATATATTCTCAAAATGTTGAATGATGACAAACAACTTACAAATTGAATGTTAAATACAGTTGATATTAACTAGTGTACACATTGACCATAACAAGATGTGAAATTATTTGCAAATCTGTAAAGCGATGTTGAAATCTTTTGTGTGTACAACATCGGAAATTTGATCTTTCGTGATTTAATATGTATTAGAGAAAGTTTACTAACAATTTTTATATGAACAGTCTAAAAGCTATACATAATACAATATTAATTAGTAATTCTATCCTGAATGACAAATTAGTATTTGACGAACACGGACCCTATATAGCATAGACGAGCTTGGAAAATTAATGACATCCCAACACGATGCCTACATTAGGCCAATTTTCATCTCTAAGAAATCATACGAATAATTTTTTATGATTTGCTATGTTACAATAAATCAGTTTTGTTTGATAAATTCATAATTATTGTTATAATCATTTATTTACCATATTTGATTGTTAAATTTTTTTCAAAATTTTCATTTTTCAATTTTCCTATTTTAAAATGGGGAATATTCATTTGTTACCGAAAGTTGAGCGAGTACCTCCGAAGTGACAAGTTATCGTATTTTTTAACTAAGAAGTTTAGCTTAATATTATTTTACTCGAACTGCGATGTGTGTTTGAATTTGAAATAGCGCCTTTTTCGTTAGACCCATCGACTTATATTTTTGTATCATAAAACTAAATTTCCCAATCCCGAAGGTAGAGATCATTAAGTGACGCCTAGGTCACAAATTTCACATGGTTGACGCAATTATTTCATCATACTTAGTCGTATCATAGATTCCTATCCTAAGCTCACCATAATCATAATATTCTAATCATAACTCGAGCAGTTATTTTAAACGACTAGTTAAAGCATGGTCTGCACGCGCCTGATGCTATTAGAGTGAATTTTCCTCAACCAACTCGATGTTATGATTTACACAATTAAAACATCCAAAAGGTTATATGCCAAACTGTCAAAATTAGGTTCGGTAGGTTCTGTCACTCCAAATCTGGTGTGTGGTTAATATAAGGCGAGTTTTCTGGACCATCATCAAGGACAATAAATGGGACGAGTTTCAGTAATACAAATACCTTCTTATATGCAAATATTTTGATCGCCTTTTTCTATTTTTCAACTGTTTCCACACTTGATAATTTAATTTAATTTTATTTGCACACCGAACCGAAACTGTCAAAAGCTATATACATATATAAACACTTCTATGAGTTCATCTTATAAAAGTAGATAAAAAAACGTAAAATATGTTTTAACTTAAATGTAGAAGAAAGCACTTAAGCTACTTAACTGGTTTTTCCTCACAGCCACAGATATATATAATAAAATATTATTTGGGAAATAATTATTATTGAAGAAAAAATTCGACAATTAAGATAAATGTTAAATTAGTGAATGTGATAAATTTGAAACTTAGGTGATGGTTTTTGATCCAATCATGCAAGCTATTTAGTTGCGATCAGGAAGAAGTCCGGATACAAGAGCTCGGCTGCATGTGCTTGATTGTTTCTCGTGTTCTAAGATGTCTTTATTTTATTCACTGTGAAATCAAGTTATTGCTGCGAGTTTGCACCAACTTCATTGACTCTAATTAGTGTATCGTCCGCGATGCAGTTTCATTGAGAACATGATTGCTCGCTACCATAGAAGTTTCTGAAGTTAAACGTGAATCATCAAGGCTTGTAACATCGAAAGCGAACCGAATCCCAAGAGTGTCGACCAATTAAGGTTAGGTTAGACAAAGTTCCACGGCACGTTGAATGCTCCGTGCTACAAACGAGATTGAACTCTACTAGGGCTAGGCTAATTGTATAAATTTACAATGAATTAGCAGCCCCGGGACGCGCGAGTGCTGGCTGGGACAACCTCATCACATTAAGATTGTTTGGTGACGAAAAACTGACTTTTCCCTTTCATTTGTCTTCGCACCCTTGGAATTTCTGAACAAACACTCCATTAAAAGCCCCAGTGATGGTGGCACGATTAAAAGCAATCGGACGTGTTCACTCTATAGGACATGCATGCCGAGCACGGCCTTTAAGCGCATTTGCGTGAAAATGCATATGTACATAACCCATCATTATTGCATGATTTGTTTGAAATTTTTTTTTATATTAGGGATAATGGATTTTATGAAATAAAACGTTACGAGGGTTTAGATGGAATTTGATTAACTATTGGAGATTGTGTTGCAGGAAGAATTTTATATACGGCCCGTAATGGAATTTTATAGCAACCGTTGAATTTTGTCTTTAAAATTGATTATGAACCATCCCATATAAAAAACATCATATATGTGTTATAATATGTGAAAATGTACCTACGTCTCCCATGAAGACAGATAAACTCAGAATTTTACTAAAGAATGCCGTATCCAAATTAATATCAAATTTTAAAATGAAGTTAAAATGGAAATCAATCATGTTTCCTTGTAAAATGGCATTCAGAGAAAAAGTTTTATTCAACCGATTAAATTTTAACTAAATAAAATAAACTCTATTAAAATTTTAAATGAAATTTATTTAATTTAACTAAAATTTAATAGGTTGAATGAAATTTTTTTGATGGCTGATATATGTTTTTTTAATATTAAATATATATTTAATTTATTTTACAATAAATTATTAATTAAAAGTAGATAAAACATTGTGTTTGAAGAGAATCGATAATTTTATTACGTATACAAAAAGTTCAATGATTTAAGATTTTTTGGGTATGACAATGTTCGTACTCCGACAATATAATAAAAAGCGGTTCAATAAATAAGAAAAATCTAGATTGAATTTTAAATATGCATGAATGCATACATTGTTATTCATCATTGCAAATAAAAAAAATTTACAGAAGATTTAGCATCGTATTGGCAAATCCTTTTATAGCAAGTATCATCGACTCGATTGGTATGGCAAACACTGATAAAACAACGTCTCTTACTTTTTGTCTGGACATCTTTTTTATAACATGGTATGATTTATACACTTCTCGAATGGATTAGCCTGATAGGACCCCATGTAGAAATCCAATCGGGCATGCCATGCCAAAAACCAGGGCCTGGTTTGGTTTAAGCTGGGAAATCTCGATGAAAGGAATACTGACTAGGACCTTACCAGGTTCCAGTCAGTATTTCTGACCGGGCATTGGTACAGTGCGTCATGCCCCATTCCCGTTTCTTCAATTTAATTAAATTAATTATTTTTTTAGTTTATTTAAATTATGTGACTTGGTACTTTTATTAATTAATCATTTTGCAATTAATAATTGGTATAACCAAATTTATAATTAATAACATCTTTTTTCCATATTTTTGATACACATCCATCATATGAGTGAGTTTCCCAGTAAGAAGTATAGACTGGAATGTACTCGTAGACCAGTGGATAAGACAGTGTCCTGGGTTTCAAATCCTCTAACATGAAATCTGTTTGTTTGTTTTTTTTTTTTCATTAGAAATCTCAGTTTAAATGGTTTAAAAATCAAAATTAATTAAATAATGACGAAAATAGTATAAATTAAATAATTAACCATTTTTTTTTGTTTATTAATTTTTCAAAATGGCAATCCCGACTAGGCCCCGGCTCGGCCCTGGTCAGGTCAAACTGGATTCCCGAATGGGCCCTAAGGGGTGCCAGGCGTGACGCTCACACACAGTGCCATCCTAGGTTTCCATGCTGAGGCCTTATCTGGTCGCATGGGTTTCTGGTCAGGCCTGGTTTCAGCCCGATCGAAATTTCTACTTGGGACAAGTCGCATTTGATATCGATTTTGATTGCTTTTGGAGAAACTATAAAAACTGGTTTGCGGGAAAAGTATCTCATCAGGTAATATAATGTCAGATTTTGTATGTTAACAAATGTGATGAATGTATAAACTAGGAAAATGGCCATTGATTAAAATGAACGATATTTATCTTGCTCGAGTAGGTGTGACATTAAAAGAGGGTATTTTCTACGATGCTTGCCTTATTTTAGGTTCTTTCGTGTGAAAAATAGAAAATCGCTGAACGCTCTTAAGTATCAGATCGGCGATTCAGGTCAGATTAATGGTTTCCATCAGACTGGAAAAAATACGGGCAGTTTTTCCAAGTGGCGACCGTTTATATAGACATCTGCTGTCTCTGTTTTCCGTATTTCTTTATTCTCAAGTCATGAAATGCTCAAAACTCGATTCGTCTGAAAGCAACTTCTGCCATGAAAAAAGCGAGGGCAGTTGTGTGAAATCTTTGTTGCAACATATTCTTTTATTTCGTCGGCTGAAAAAGAAAGCAAAAATTGGGTCATTTTTGAGCGAGTTTCATCAATTTAACACGGTTTTTTTATTTTCACTATAGACTAGACTTAACGTGCCCTCTTTCAAGTAATCATTGAATGTGCGCGCCTTTCTGCATTTTCAAAATGTAGTTGAGCACTTATTCGAACTAACAAAATAGATTTCATATTCCAACAGTTCGACGAAACCCGATGCATTTGCAATTATTGAATCCTGCACAACAAACTTCCGTTATTGCATCCTAGAATATCCAATTTGTTTGGCAGATTTTTAACATATTTGCCAGAACTCAATCCTTCATTAAATTCCTTATAATATTTTCCAACGTAACAAACGAAAATTCGACGAAGTAATAGAGTGGTTTGAATTGAAAATTGAGTGTACTAAATTAACAATCAACCTTTTCGTCGAATGCCCTTATGATGACCTCCTTTTTCAATTTCACATCCAGTTCTACTTGAAGGATAATGGATACTTTGCATGGATATTGTATTGCGTTGCTAAATGTTTTAAATGAAAATAAAAGAAAAAACAATTCGTTGTTAAATATTGAAGATACAAAATACTTTTGATCTCGTTATCTAACATATCTCATTAACATTCACACTTGAGCGGTTCTAGCTAACAGGAAATATAAGCTCCTAGAAGGAGACAGAAAGATAGATTGCGGACTGTGGCGTCACGTAAATCGTGCGAGACGTTACTCGGGGTTTATCATAAACTCTCACCGAGTCAGACAACCTTGGCGCTGCCAAGGTCAACGTAGCCATCTTGTATCTCGTGCAGGGTCGGCTCGTTGAGCCGCATGATTCGTCGTTGGTCTCATTTTTGGTTTCACTGTGTATCGCATCGGGTTAGCCAGCTGTGACCAGCTAGAAGCAAAAAGTTTGTTCCGTTATAATATTTACGCCCTAGAGCCTGAGTGGTGTCCTGTTACCGTTAACATAAACGCATTTCATTTCATTCTAGAAGCTCTTTTAACGGAGGAAAATAATACCTCTTAGAAAATAGAATTCACACAATTCAACACCTCTCTACACTGTAGAAGACAACATTCTCATCTGTTTACTCTTACTTTGCGAACGTAATTGATATTAACCAAGATATCAAGTTGAAATCAAGTGAAATTAAAAAAAATGTAATACTTTTTTATTAAAAAAAAATATTCAGTAACAATGGAAAATGGCATTACAATGTAAGTAAATAAATATCAGTAAAATTGAAAGAGGTAGAAACAAAAAAATGGGTTATTTGAAACCCACCTATTGCTACAGATGCGCTTTTCCAAAATTTATAAAAATTGTTTTTTTTTTCAATAAGTAAGAATCATCATAAAGTTTTTATTTTACATAACAAAATTGATTTTAACAAACAGGCGTAGTTGTTACTTTAACAAAGCCGTATATATTTATATGATTTTATAACGCCAGTGGCATTAACGACGATGAGTTAATATGCTATATTGTGTTACTTTAAATGTGTAGAATACAAATTTAAAAAAGAAATTATCACAGAGACGTCTCCAAATAGCAAAAATACCAAAATTTGATTAAATATTTTCAGATATAATCAAATTAAATGTTCAACTTTCGTTATTTTGCATGGACACATATTAACACTTAGAGATTGGAAAAGAAAAAACAATTTTTGATTGAGTTTAGTTCAACTAGTTTGCATGAAATATATGTATTCAATACAAGTACACAAGCAGATACAAGAAGTATGTAGATAGGTCGCTCTCTCCCCACCAGACCTCTGTCACCATCGAAATCCGCAGTGCCATGGTTGGCAGCTAGCCAATTCGAGCTTGGTTGCCCTTGCCCGGGATCACACTGCACATCTCTGCAAAGACTTTGTCACGTGTTTGCGCGCTACACAGCACAAATAAAACACGTTTTCTGTATTTTTATTTCCGGTTTTTAATTTTCTATGTTTTCAGAACGCAATTTCGTTTGATGTTACAAAATAAACAGGAAACAAATGAAACATCAGTTCGGGGCAAATATGACGTTGAATTTCAAAGAAATGAAAAACAAGAAGAATGTTTTGGAAGTTATAATATTTCGCGTTGAAGCCGTTGATAATAATTCAATGCGAAACAAACAACTTGTTTGATTTACACTTGGAATTATAGGCATTAGCCCCGTATTTTAGATTCCGCTTGTAGTCATCATTTCCAACCATTTCCATGTCAGTGGGATTTGCGCGAAAATTTATGAAGCCCCGCGATGAAAACTATCCATCTTACTGTTTCTTCGCACATGAGTCTAATACGACAAGAATCGCACCTTTTTTTCTCACACCAACCGACATTTTCATGAATGATAATGCTCGCGGCTATATATTCATCCGACCTATCAGCCTATCTGATTTGATTTTTACCCACGTTGTCAGACCTCGCTAAGCAGAATAGATCATCCAAATTTGGAAGAGAGAAAAGGATGCCTGGCACGCACACAGTGGATATACATTTTTTTTCGCAACGTCCCCATTAATATCTCTTCAGAGTGAAAGCCTGGTTGGCATCGAGATACGTGCACTGGGGCTATGGACGTTCGAATACTTTAATGACTGTTAATCGATTAGGTTAATGTGTATTTCAACCACGGTCAGTTCAGGTGCATTGGCACCAATGTTTATTACGTGCACGAAACTCCGAAAGCCAATAACTATTATGTCACAATATCAGCATAGAAGTGACCTAAATTTAAGTATTGATTTGAATCAAAGACCGTGGACGTATCTAAAACCTATAAATTATAGGTCGTTTTCAATTAAACGTATACGCCATCTTCTCTCATCTGGTCTCGCAAAAATTGCGACACTTAAAAAAAGACCATAACTTCCTTTCTATGGTCAATTTGTCTTGGTTCAATTGAAACCGTTAAAAATCTATTATCGTCAATTGCGAGTGCTACTTTTATTATATCTTGGAAAAAAAAGAATACAACTTAACAAATAAATTAATCCTATAACAATCCATCAAGATTGTCGACAGAGTTTTTATCCGAAAGCGGTTTTCCATATAGATCGTGTCGTTTTATTGTCACGCTTAACAGCAACAGCCTGGAATACCAGTAGGAAAATAGTTTTATGGTACCTTTTTAATATAGATTCCATTTTCGCAGCTCTTTATCCATCAGCGGCTTGGCTAACGTTGCTAAGTACATTTGATTGTAAGTTGCCAAACGATTTAAGTCTGATTTACAGCAGCGTAGTCGCACGTGAGCGGACTTTCGGCATTAAACCACTATTAGCTCCATGGCGAAGTAAAATACCAAGTTTCATACTTTCGGCACCATATGATGTATAGCTAGCAAGTTTCGGATGTGAAATAATGTGGTAGTAAAAAAAGCTCGATTTTATCAGTTGTTTAAAATATTATTTTAATATTTTTTAATTATCATATGTACACTGACTTGGATACAATTCAAGACTAAAATAAACAAAAAGAAACATATTTAAAGACTTTCATGATCATTAACATTTTGAAAATGAAAACAAAAATGTGTTAATAAAAAAATGAAGAACATAATTGACGGTTATAAATTTTGTTTATTCGAAACTTTATGTTTCAATAAAGTCAGTTTTTTAACTTGGCAATAAAGAACCGCGAGAAGTTCTTTTTCTTAGCTTCGAAGTGAAAATTCGTCAGATAAAAATCCGAACAACGAAACCAAGATGCACGTGATCTTTCTTCATCGATAATAGTCCATCAGAAATCGATCGACGTTGTAACATTACAGAAGCCAGAAAGAAAGTAAAAGCAATTAGACGGACAATTGAGTTCTTGTAGGAAGTATTACTTGTGGTGCGTTTGTACGAGAAGAACCCGCTTTGAGTGTGAACTGGATTGAGAAGGAAAAAATGAAGAAACTAAAAAAAACGCACCAAACCGTTCAGTGATTTGATTGTTATTATCTTCCTCGCCATTGTTTGTCTGTCGCACTTTTTGATTACGTGTGACACGCTATTCATGAAAGGCACACTTGTGTTTGAGAATAGTCGATAATTGACCTGACTTTGTTAAAACGTAATCTGTACTTGACCCTGAAGTGCATGCTGAGAAAACACAAAAAGAATATTTGTTGATTGATACGTAAAATCCAATGTGGTACATACTTCTGCAATTAGATTAAACCGAAAACCCGCGATGAATTGTTCTCAATTTATAAAATTTTGAACGTAGAAATGCAAAGTTTATTATAATAAATAAAATTAAGAAAAATGAATAAAAAAATTTTAATACAAAAAGTCATACACTAATCTATCTTGTTCTGTAGAACTGAAATTTATGCATCAAGAGTTTTTTCCTTCTGGTATAAAAACTTTTTACTTTAAAACTATTGAAATAACATACTCTGATTGTTCCAAAACTGTATCTAACATTTGCTGTATATAAGTAGCTTTGTATCAAGTAGTTCATATGATCTTCGTTAGTAAACAAAAATTACTTGAGAATTACTTGGCTACTTTTAAGTGCATATCGATCGAACGTGTTTCTCTTTCAGATCAAGAAATAGTTGTGTCAAATTGTATATTTTCGAATAATGCGATTACGAATTGGCTCTCGAAATTTATTCCAACTTTCGAGTCAAACTTTGTGAGAATTCTTTTATATAAAGCAGTTCCACTGTAATGCTCAGTGAAAATCTTTATCGAATAATTTATCATGCTTCGCATTTTCCATCATAGTTTGATATGATTTTTGAATTGTTTATTACCCGAGATAGAAAAGTTGAAAAAAACTTTAATGTAATTCTGGGTTTTCATTATAAAAAAAAAAAAAAAAAAAAAAAAAAACACTATCGGATAAACATTTCTCTCCAAAATTCTTTAATAACTCTAGTAAAAAAGATCATTTATTATCAACACTCTTTTGATATACTTTTCTTTTATTATTATTTCATAGCGACGAAATTGATTTATATATGACCTAAAAGTTCTGCAATTATTTCAATCTAAAAAAATGCATTTTTCATATAAAAAATAGCTCAGCAAGCAAAAAGCTGGAATTGCAATACTTCATACGGCTTATAGTTTGATCGTTTAAAATGAAAATATTGCATTTAATTCTAGTCATGGAACCAAAAATGTCTGAATATTAAAAATGACTATTTTTCACATACAATTTTAATTATTTGGAGTAGTTTTTTTATTCTACAAAAATATTACACTTTTAAGTGAATGTCCAACTCTGAAATGTACACATAAAAATGAATTTTTGAAAATTAAAATGCGTTTGGAAATTGCTTTCCATATGAGAAAAAAATGGAGAAATTTCAATCATTTCAATTTTTGGGTTATGATAAAAATGTCAAAAATCAATGTTGTTCTCTGTTCATTTACTTTCCGAAATTGTTTGATAGTGAAAAAAATACATAATCTGAGACATAATTGTTTATTTATTGTGTTTTTATATAACATATATGAAATCATAATAATGGTTCTAAAATTGTCATATCATTTATTTCTTGAAGAAATTGAAAAATAAAAATGATTTCGTTTATTATTTTTCTTAGACTATTTCATGCATGACATAAATTTAAAAAAAATATTGTACAGCATTCCCGTATTAAAAACTCCGGTCAAATACGGATAAATTTATTTATCAGGAATTTAGCAACGTGAATATAGTCCTAAGCAATTTCAGAATCAAACAGAAAAATTACATATTTATATAAAAAAGTAAGTTGAAGTTATAAAAAATAAAATTTATTGCATCAATTAAAACATAAAGAGAAAAGAATAAGTTTAATTTTTTAAAATAATATTCAAATTAATTCGTCAGATAAAATTTTTTTGTACAAAATAAAAAATAAAAAGTATTAAATTTAAAGAATACTTTTGAATCCTTATAAAAAATATGAGAACTTCATTTGCAGTAAGTTAAGGTGAAATGTCAGTCGATTTCGAACTCAACGACGGGCCGGCTTTGCCAACAGATGGCGCGCGGCGCAGAATTGCACGGCCGATCGGCTGAACAAT
>JAPYZS010001180.1:0-21888 GCA_030522925.1 Trissolcus japonicus | reverse complement strand
ATAAAAACATAAACAAAACAAATACAAAATATAAAAAAACAATAAAAACATAAACAAAACAAATACAAAATATAAAAAAACAATAAAAACATAAACAAAGCAAATACAAAATATAAAAAAACATAAACAAAACAAAAAATAAACAAATCAAAAACAAAATATAAACAAAACAAATACAAAACATAAACAAAACAAATACAAACCATAACAAATACAAACCATAAACATAATAAATGAAAAACAGAATATTTTTGTTATTTTAGCTTATTTAAAATATTCTTTAGAAATGATAGAAAATGTTGTTGTAAAATTGTAAATCTATGATCGTTTAATCAGCATTTCAAATTGCATAAGATTAAAGTCATCGATTACCGTAGGTATTGAATATCTGACTAATGTGAAGGTAGTATATGGAAAAAAAATTTGGTACCCGCCGGAGTATGTACCGTTAATATATGCTTGATAACGAGTCTGTGACTTCAAGTGTATGTATTGAGAAGCAGATATCACGTTTCTCTTGGGGCGTGAAAAATTTGGATGATTAATTAGTTGTTGTCTATTAATTTATGATTTTGAATGCATCAACGATTTTTAGGACGATTTCATATTTTTCAATCGTACATTTCAATCTCGCACCTATCAAGTGGTAAATACACGTCACGTCAGCTGAATTCTTTCTTAATGATTTGACTTTTATTATCGTCTGTTTCAACATTACTCATTATACAGAATTTGCAATAAGAATCGTCATAACAAAATTGGAAAAAAGTATATAACCATTGTTTCCTTTAAAAAGCATTAAGTTGTTTTTTTGGATTAATTATTGGACAAAAATAATTTACAAAAATAAAAGAATATTGTTATTGTGATATAATAAATATTATTGTTGAAAAAAATTGTTGTAAAACGTTGTAAAAATGAAATGGAATAAATTGTATGCAATTTCATAAATGAAATGGTATATAAAATATAATTATCAAATTGCATTTATTCGCATGAAGCTGAATCGATATTGTTATCTATGTGGCAAAAAAAATGAACCGTGTAATAAAAGTTTGGAATCGCACGCCTGAAACAAAATACTTTCTAGTTCCCAGGGCAGCCGGGCGATCGTCTTTTCCACACGCTGTGCCAATGAATGCCAATTCGCACCAATTAACTGATCCGGTTTCACGTGTCTGAACAATTCTTTTGCCCAAAGGCGTTCGGGACCAATAAATACCAAATCAATACTTGTACCCTTCTAACGAAATTACCTTGATTGGTGACTAATTTTTCTGTTTCATAATAACAAATTCACTGAAATAGATTTAGTTTTTTTGTAAACTTATACGGCATTGAAGTCGAAAAATTGTAACGCAAAAAAGTCGCCATTGCCAATGACAGAGAATTGACATTGACTTTTTTGAATCAATGAATAAAAAAATAAAATAAACATAAAATGAACAAAACAAAAATAATGAAAAAAAAACAAAAAAGAAAATAAATCAAAACGCACCGAATCAAAATATAAACAAAATAAACGCAATGAAAACAAAGTAAAAACGAAATTAAAACAAAACAAAAATGAAATGAAAACAAAACAAACCTAAATGAAAATGAATCAAAATGAAACGAAATGAAAACAAAGTAAAAAAAAATGAAAACAAAACAACAATGAAATGAAAAGAAAACAGAAACAAAACAGATTCAAAACGAAAATGAATCAACATAAAAGAAAACCCAACACAAACGAATGAAAATGAAAAGTAAATAAAAACGAAACGAAAACAAAACAAAAATGAAACGAGAACAAAGCAGTTCCAAAACAAAAATAAATCGAAACAAAACGAAATAAAAACAAAACAAACTCAAAATATAAACAAAGCAACTATACAACGAGACAAAGACAACAAGAAAAAGAAATAACATGAATTTAAATGAAAAATACAAATTCTTGAAATTATGAAATTTGTATCCACACGCTGCTAATAACATTTTCTTTCGATTTTGTTTTCATATTATTATTTATATCTTTTAATCAAAAAATTTTATCGATTTATCTTGATGTTTATCATATTTCATCCAAGCTTCAAACTTTAAAAAACTATATTTCACATTTATTTTTCAAGTTATACCTACATGCTAATGTTATAAGGCTTAAAAGATCGTCAGGGTCTGTCTGACCCATATAGTCACTTATGTTATATTTCATCAATCAGTATTTCGACTTGAGGGTTATAATAAACAATATCAATTAGTGTTAATTCAATAATGATGTATGCCAGCTGAATTAGCTGACGCGACTGATTACAAATTTTTTCACTTAATGAAGTTAATTGTTCAATCTAGGACAGTTGAAAAGTTGAGTGAAATTTCGAACAATGTTGTTATCCGAATATTGCGTGCGCTTCGGCAGAGAGTCTCTCATCTTGATATAATGTTATTTAATCCGCGTTGCACGGCTATCAATTAATAAGTGAAAAGCGCGCAGGAAGCGAAACCTTATTTCAAAAGGAGAGGAGACAAGCGAACGTGAAATTTTGTGCTCTTTCGCCTATATTTCGTTTTCACACTTTGATGTCTATCGTTCATTTACCAACATGATAATATAATTTGTATCACCAACAATCTCACCACTAACTTTTTACTTTTTATAAAATATCACTTTTTCAAAAATCAACTTTTTAATTAATCCTGTTATAATTAAAAAAAATCAACCTACAAATTTGTTTTCGAAAAAATAATTTTGAGAACAATTTGCTTTTGAATTATTATTACTTTTTTTATTGAACGATGCAGTTGATTATTTTGCTTGTTTCATCACGTTTCGGAAAATCGTAAAAAAAAAAAAAAAAAAAAAAAAAAAAAAAAAAAAAAAAAAAAAAAAAAAAAAAAAAAAAAAAAAAAAAAAAAAAAAAAAAAAAAAAAAAATGAAACAGCCGGGTAAATAAAGCCGAGCAATGACTGTCGTGTTTTACATGACTCACAGTCTCGACTTTGGCTCCTTGGTATTTCAGCTTCCAACGGCTTAGGATTTGTGAATGAAATTTTGTTCTCACATACCAACGTATCTTGTGCGCTATTGTACATTCAGAAGTTACACAAAAAATTATTCGCTGTTTATAAAAGTCAATTTTTATTTTAAATTTTGAAATTCGTATATACTTTTGACATGAATTTTAATTATTTGTTATTTTTTAACATTTCGAATCTCGCTAACTGTAAATTCGTACAGTTGAATGAACACAAGGTCGTAAGAAAAAAACAAAATGAACAACCATTTTTCTTACGTACAAGTTCTAATGTTGTGATAATATTTTGACTTGTTTTTTTGACAATTAAATTTTTTTAATTATTTAAAAAACGAGATGCACAGCATGGTACAAAATTCGGTTCAGTTCTTTCTTCTCTTTTTAAATTCCTCAACTGTTCTCATCCAGCTTAAAGAGTTTTTGTTTCCATACCAGACTAGACGGTCTAAAAATATACACGTCGCACTGAAAATTAAATTCTTACTTAATGATCCTTGTTTTGTCCTCTCAAACGTTTGAAACGTCAGCGAAATTGACAAACTTAAGCAGAACAAAAAAAGAATTTTGATTTATTCACGCGCTTTCATTCTCTAAGATCCGTCTTTATGATTGTTGATAAGAATTTTAAAATTGTTACAAAGCTTATGCGCTATCATCAATTATAATTTTTTTTCTCTCTCATTTTATCAACACTGATTTCTGTTCTGCCTTTCCGGCTTTCGTATCTCATTCAAGGCTGTTTTGTTGAAATCTCCACAAATGACTCTATTTCACC
Organism: Trissolcus japonicus; assembly: GCA_030522925.1. Lineage (NCBI taxonomy): Eukaryota > Metazoa > Arthropoda > Insecta > Hymenoptera > Scelionidae > Trissolcus > Trissolcus japonicus. The sequence goes on along the minus strand of JAPYZS010001180.1, from coordinate 18,099 downwards.
ATCTGTGCAACATCTTCAGATGTTACTTAATTTATTCACATTAGTCGTCTAAAAATTTCACTTATTTATGGTGTTTTATTATGAAAAAAATCCAAATAAGCATTTAAAATTGTATTAAATGTTTTTTCAATTTTCTTTTTTTTTTTTTATTTTTGTTGTTTTTTTTTCAACTTGTATAAAATAAAATAATATGTTCAACAATAATTTTTCAATTTTTTTCCCAAAGTACCTTTGTTCTTATCGGAAAGTTCACAAGAGGAAAAAAATAAGAGTGTCTGTAAAAAAGCCATCGGGTCTTTTAAGTGTTTAGATTAATATGTACATGGCACTGAATTCCGCAGAGCTAACTGTTCTGGCAGCTGTTTCGCTTTACGAAAGTTAGATTCCGCGCGAATAATTATTATGAATGCATGCGCTCCTATCGCTCGCTGATGCTACAGGTTTACTAACGCGTAAGATAGCTCCAGTTAGTCCCGGCCATAAGTACCGTTTGATTCTCTCAGTGTGAAATTTTGCTGAATGAAATTGCTCCCGTTTTTGAGTCCTCGGTCAAAGTCAACTTTTTTCAAACGGAAAAAAAAATTGTTTAACATTTTTCAACTTTTTTTCTTCAACTTTTTAAAATCAACATTATTTAAAATACAAAAAAAAAAAAAGAAATTGTATTTTACGTTTCTGTTTATTTTTAAAAGGAAATAAAAGAATATAAAAAAAAGGTGAAAAATTTGTTCGGTACATTTGTTGTCCGCACAGTAGAGATCCTGCTTTTCTATGAATAGATCAGACGAGCTGCGGCATTGGCAGTGGCAATGACCAGAGGTGGCATATTATTTTGACTACAGTGTGTAACCTGACTTTTTCACTCTTGTACGCCGTGTTGTGATAACACTGAACATGAAATTGTTGAAAAGAGGGTACATACATGGTTTGAGAAAAATAATGTATATGATCCGCGAGCATTTGTGTGTAAATGAGTGTGAAAAATCAAGCCATTGACCTTGTTTGCAGCGGTTCTCCTTTGAAGCATATGTGATCAGCTTGGTACAAAAATGTCTCAATTTGTAGAAATTCAATTCAATTATATGCTCCCATTCGATTGTTCCGCCGTAATTAGATTTAATTGGGACAGATCTCAGAAACCTTTGACTTTCAATGGTATCAAATGGAATAAATTGAGCGATTCCATCGCTGTTCATCTGCTCAGATGCAATTATTTCTTTTAAGTGCTTTAATTTTTTTTACTATTTTCTGAATTATCGTGATTCGTTTCTGATTTATCGCATTTCTATTTTCTCTCTTTTCATCTTTTTTTCGTTTGTTTACATTCTTATTGTTTTGATTCATCTATTATTTGTTTATATTGTTTTTGTTTATTCACACTTTTATTTTCTCGATTTTGTTTCATCTATTGTTTGTTCATATTGTTTTTGTTTTGATTTTTTATGTTTGTTTACATTTTGTTTAATTTGTTGTAAAAATGAAATAAACCAAAACAAAACAAACAAAATCATATAAAACAACATAGAAACAAAAACAAAAAGAAAATTAAAACAAAACAGAAAACGAAAACAAATGAAAATAAAATAAACCCAAAACATGAACAAAACAAACGAATGAAAATAAAAACAAAATAAAAATGAAACAAAAACAAACAAAAATAAAACGACATTGTTCAAAAAATGTTAGTTCTTTGGGCCCTTTATGATAATTTATTTTAATTAAATTAAAATACGAATTGAAATAATTTTTTATGATATTTTTACGATATTGGCTTTGGATATAAATATCTTGGAATTTTATTTTCTTAAATTTTTTATCAATCAAAAAATGAAAAATGTCGCCATTTTCTGGTTTGCACAATGTTGACAATCAATAAAAACAAAGCATGCAAAATAGATAATATACTTGCTCTGGACATGTAAATGATGCAATGGCACTTATGACGTGCGTTGACCAGTCAAGGGGAAAGAATGACTTTTACACCGGTGCTTATCAAAATGAAATGTTATGATAAAGGAATAAAGCCGGCTTGTGGGTTTACGTCAACTTGGCACTTCTTGCACCAATGGGAACACTTTTGCATGCTAAATTGTTGCAATATTATATGTCGTTGCGTCAACCGGCAAAGTTTGCAATCAAAAAATTATTCAATTTCCTTTTGTCAAATGAAATACCGCGAGAAAAAGTATACCTTTCTTTTTTGAAAAACAAAAAAAAAACGTAAACACAAAACAATCAAAATAACAAAAACGAAAGAAAAAATTAACAAATGTTAAACAAAACGAAACAAAAATAAACAAATAGAAAAAAAATAACAGCAAAATAAATACAAAAAAAAAAACAAATTAACCAAAACAAAAACTAAAATAAAACAAACAAAATACGTAAATAAAACAACGAAAACAAAAAAAACGAACACAAACACAAAATGAAACGAATGAAAATCTAAATAAAAAACGTAAATAAAACAAATACAAATTGTAAAAAAATGAACAAAAAAAACGAAACGAAAACAGAGCAAAAAGGCTAAATAATTGCAAAGCTAAAATGTTAAACAAAACAAAGGGAAACAATTACAAAACGAAAATACATTAACCAGAGACAAAACAAAAGCACTAAAAATTGTGTTATCTAGTTTATGCTCTGTTTTATGAAAATTAAAATTGTTCATTTACTCAGCATTTTAAATGGCAAAAGATAAGTAATGAAATGCAGATTTTGGAATGGTGCGAATTGGAACATATTTTTTCTTTGCGAGTTTCTTTGTGTGAGAATTTTGTATAAAATCGTACAGTTAATCGACTGTTGCGAGGCAAATTGAAAGAAGATGATTTTTAAAGAGTCATCAACGGTGGCGCTTAATTGCTGCACACGTTGATTGTGCTAGACGCGATTTCGTTGAGTTAACTTGCATTAATGGAGCTTACATCCGGAGATAACGCAGCCTTAATATCAACCGGCCTCGAATCCTTTAAGTTTCACCTTCACTTTCAAATTCTTAAATTGAATTCATCCACAAATTTATTAATTAGACCGAGCATATGAATATTTTGTCGATCATTAATTTTTTTCCGCACTCAATATCATAAGAACATTCGCATACTTGGTTTTAAGTCAAGAAATTTATTGCAACCGAATTTTCATTTTGTTAAGAAAGTATCCATTTTTGGATGGGATTAAAAAAATTAGTTTTTCAATTGTCAATCGTAGACAAAATTGTCAATTAGGTAATAACAATTTTCAAGTAATTTTATAACAACATTTTGTCTTTCAAATTTCAAACATCTTTCAAATTTCGACGCAAAATCAGAGATTGGCAAAATTTGTACCGTATACTGACCTCTATTAAAAAGGGGAAAAAAATGGTTCGAAAGGCTTGGCATCGACTCTTCGGTTGATGTCAAGAGCCGCTTTCTACTGACGCGCATTCTTTGCTAAAATCAAGTTTTGTGCAGGCAAAAAAATGCCAACTTGGTCGAATTCAACTGTTTGAGTTTAATCGACATTTCCAGCTTCTTTTGTTTGTTGTTTGTTTTTAGTAATAAAAAGTTAATTTTCTATAGTTTCAGTTGAAATGAATAAATAAAAAAATTGACCTTCAAGAAATAATTTGATATTCAATGAAGAATGTAAAAGTCCTCATTAGAGAATGGTGCGAGTGTTCATTCAATTGTTGCAAGTTGACAGCCCGGTCTTAACTTGGCGAGATCGCACGGTTAAGTCTGGGAGCAAAAGGTTATGAGGGAAAGTCCAAAGTGAGTGTATCACCCACGCGTTACTCGGTGCATACTGCAGATTCCAAGTGAACAAGACATTGATGAAAAACTGTTGTATATCAAATTAACAGACATTAATCAGGTGTGTCCATACTTGATGCACATCAAACCAACGTAATACCCCGTCATGTTTATTTACAATTTTTTACACTAAACTCGAAAACAAAATAAAATGATTTTTTAAAACAACATTATCGGAGGCAACTTTTTCATTATTTGTTGAAAATATTTTGTAATATTAAGAATGTTCCTTGGTCAGCAAATAATAATATTTATTGGTCAGATTGGTTTTGTTTGCCTATATTGTTATTATTGTTTTCTTGATTTACTTTTAGTTTGTTTGTACTGATTTTGTATCATTTTTTTTAATTTGTTTTGCATAAAACCAAGTTATTGTTTGTATTCATCTTTTATTTGTTTATATTATTTTTTTGGTTATTTTCTTATTTGTTTACATTATTCGTAGTTGATTCGTTTTTGGTTTGTTTACATTGTTATTATTTGTGTTTTGATTCTGCTTTCGTTTGTTTATAATTTCCGTTACAAGAATAGAATATATTTATTTATTTGCAATGTTATTATTAATGTTTTCATTCGTCTTTCATTTGTTTATTTAGTTTCGATTTTTTTTTGTTTTTCAACATTTTTTGTTTTGATTCCTGTTTTATCTCTTTTATTTATATTACTTTTTAATATTCTTTTATATAAATTTTTTTCTATTGTTATATTATATATTTTACACATTTTTAATATTCTTCTTGGGTTGTCTACGTTTGTTATTATTTTAAATCGTTCATACTATTTTTTTTTTGTTATAATTTTTTTGGGTTTGTTTACATCGTTGTTGTTTATTTATTATTATATTTATATATTTATTTTTTGTTTTTAACTCGTTTAGATTGTTTTGATCCTTTTTTTGTTTGTTTACATTGTTATTTGTTGTATTTTTTATTGTTTTGTTTGTCTGAAATTTCCATTACAAAAATCAAATATAGTTAGAAACTGTTTGTAACGATGATGAAACTGTTAATTAAACAAAGAAACAGAGGATCCATAAAACTTTTGAAACGTGACTGATTGTGATAACGTTTCGAGATGATTACCTGAAGCCTGATGAATTTTATTACATAAGCAGCTGCTCTTGTTGTGGAATTCAGTCGGCTGGTCGCAGCATCCGTGCCGTTTGTTTCAGATGTAGTTACCGTTACGCAGTTATTCTCTAAAAGGGACTGACTATCTAGTATAACTTCAGTAAAGGTACATTAAAATGATTAGTATATAATAATAGGTGAATAATAAAAACCATTTCAATATAAATAATTGAATGTAAAGATTATTATTACGAAAATAAAACAATTAATTAACAATAAAATGGATAACTTGTTTTATGCAATTTTATGCAACGTGATATTTATATCAAGTTATGGAACAAGCGCAATGGACTTTCGACATGGATTATATACGCGTAACAACAGATTTTATTTCGTAGCGGTCACTTTTACTTTGCGAAATAAACTTTCACCCCTTTACTATTGCAATTGGAACACTGACAATCGTTATCGATCTCTTATCACTTTGCATAAAGTTTGACGACCCGATCAACTAACATTTCATTATGCTTTACTTGGAATAATAAAATTTCATTTTCTTTAATTCTATGCACTTTTGCACATTCCAGTTCGAACAATTTCATTGTAATATGTAATTTTTGTAATTTCATTACCATCCATAATTCTTATCAACTGCACTTTTATACGCGGTTTGATTGAAACGTTCTTCAATGTGAATTCACACGGTTGATTATTATTATCAACTTACAAAAGAACGTTCACATGCATCAGGATGGAGAAAAATAGATAGGTGCGGCAGGTGAATTTGTTTGCCCGGAGGCCCTTAAAATCGCCAGTTGAATATTAGATCTGTTTTTGCTAGTTTCTCCTGATTACGATTACCGGCAAGACAGATGACATTTGAATGACAAAAACATGTATTCGACATTAACGAATGGTTTTCTGTCTGACATTTTTATCATCATTATAAATTTTTTTTTAAATATATTTGATTCCTGTATTTGAAATTGTGAAGAAATGAAACAAGAATAAAAAAAAACAATTTATAACAATGTAAACAAACACGAATCAAAACCATAAAATAATGTAAACAAAACAATAAGAATCAACACAATAAAAATGTTAATAAATAAGTAGAGAATCAAAACAAAAAGAAAATATAAACAAACAAAAGACACATATAAACAATAATGCTAAAAATGTAAACAAACCAAACAAGAAGCAAAACAGTCATAATGAAAATGTAAACAAACCAAACTAGAAACAAAACAGTAACAATGAAAATGTAAACAAACTATAAGGAATCAAAACACAAACAAATACATTGAAACAAACCAAGTAAGGAACTAAACAATGCAAACAAACTGAAAATGAATCAAAACAATGCAAACAATCTCAAAAAGAATCAAAATCAAAAGACAATGTGAATGAACCAAAACAATAACAAATTTTGACAAACCAACAAAGAATTGAAACTAAATTAACAAACAAAAGACAAATTTTGACATTAACATTAATATTGCAAATGAACGAGTATTTTCAATTTTTGTAGTGAAAATTGTAAACTATTGAAACAAGAATCAAAACACAATTAATAACAACGTAAACAAACCAAAAGCGGATGAAAACCATATAAAAATGTAATCAAAGCAACAAAAATCAAAAATCAAATCACGCAATAAAATAATGTATACAAATAAGAAAATAACAAAAACAATATACACAAACAAAAGACAAATCGAAACAATAACAATAACAATGTAAAAAAATCCGATAGAATCAAGTCAATAAATATAAAAATGTAAACAAGTCGAGAAAGAATCAAAACAAATGAGAACAAAGAACTTAAATAAAAGAAAAAGAAACGAATCAAAAGAAAATGAATGATTGCTCAAGGGAAAAAATGGCGACCCCTTTTATGTTGGGCGGAAGCTAGGATGAATTTTAGCAGTCGAATTCAGTAAAAGGAGAAGAGGTGTGGTTGGAGTGCAAGCTGGTCGACCTCATTTAGGATCAGTCAAGTCATAACATGAATGCTCTTTTAAGTTTCACTGCTTCATTGCATTACTTCCTAGTAGATTATCAATTCGATAAAAACTCTTCTGGCACAGAAAGGCCTAATTTTTTTTGTCTATCGGAATGTTTGCGCAAAAAGCAGCCTTGAAAAAAATATAATATACAAAATTTGTAATCTTTTAAAATTTTAAAAATAATCTTGGGTTTTAGCTGGTGGGGTATACATATTTTGAATATGCAATCATTAGACGGAGTTCTGCGCTTATTTCGTATACGAAACATTAAGAAACATTAACAAGGGTCTCCATCTTTGGATTTGTACAATATGTTTGCTTTTGCTTTTAACCGGTTCTCAGCGAGACTCTTTTCAATATACAAAGAAAGTTGGCGTCGTGAAAATCTTTAGTATTCAGTGTGTATGCAATTTGAATGCCCGCAGAAAGGTGTCATACAAAAATTCCATTCAACCTACATCCCACAATATATGTGCAAATAATGAATCTTTAAAAACGCAACCGACCATAGCTAACGTCATTGCTAATTGGTACGATGAAAAAACAATTCATCGTTCAATTAATTTTTTAAATTTACTATACACATACCAAAAACTTTTGAATCGACGTCATTTCATTCCGATGAATCAGATTGTTTACATTTTATTTGAACATTTTATCATATTTGGAATTTGACTCGGAATTTGATTTAACATGGTGATTAATTTGGTTCTATTCCCTCCATTATTTTACTTTCAAAAGTACTAATTGTAATTTTACAATAGTTATTGTAAATTTACATTGTTAATTGTACTTTTACAATAGTTATTGTAAATTTAAATTGTTAATTGTAATTTTACAATATTTATTGTAAATTTACATTGTTAATTGTAATTTTACAATATATATTGTAAATTTACAATGTTGGGTCTATGAATTAACAATATTTTCCGTGATTTCATTGTAATTATGAAGTGAACGGTTACTTTAAAGAGTTGGTTTGACGCAGGCGGTAGACACGTTGCGGAAAATGGTTCTAGTCGACCTAGATATAAAAACGTTGGGCATAAAACTTGTCCTCGCATTCGTCAACCGACAGTCACGTTACTTTACAATTTCTGTTTGTTCCGGCTAATAAGTATGCGTGTGCGATATAAAAAAGAAAAAAAAACAACTTGAGCTATGCAGTAGACAAAGTACCCCGAGGACCTTGACGCGAAATGAACCCGCGCAGCACCATACGCGCGATTGCGTGTCTCAAGTCGGGTCACCTTGAACTGCACAAACCCGTCGAAGACCATTGCAATGCACGAAGTGCCACTCCAAGAACCTTTTAATACCACGCATTTATTTTTTTATTCATCTCATTAATTTAATTCATAAATAATATTGTTCGTAAAATTGATATGAATCAGCTAAACGAGCAGATTTATGTTGATCGTAGAGTTTTGAAATCTTATTAAAATCGCTGCTCCTGCTAATTTGACTTTTTTTATAACTGTTACTGTTTTTATTCATTTTTCGTTTGTCAACAGGTTTTTTCTTCTTATTCTTTCTCGTTTGTTTACATTGTTATGATTAGTTTTATTTTTTTTTATTCGTTCTTGTTTTTCATATTGTTTTTGTTTGGATTCGTTGTTTGTTTACATTTTTATTTTTTACTTTTTTTTATTATTTTTCGGTCTGTTTACATTTTTATTGTTTCGGTTCATTTTTTGTTTGTTTACTTTTTTATCTTCAGTGTTTTGATTCGTCTTTTCTTTGTTTATATTGTTTTTATTTTTGTACGTTTGTTTACATTTTTTACGTTTTCTATATTTTCGTTTGTTTACAACTTTCCATCACAAAAATTGAATCCAAAATGGAGCAGATGTCTGTTACCGTGGCAATGTTTTGAAATTTTAATCGCATCTCGTGGGATGCCTAATTTGACTGTTTCTTTCGTCTCATTATAACGTGACAAGTTTGATAGGAGGAAACTTTCGTGATGGGTATCATAACTTTCTCTGAGAGTTTAAAAATGAGTGATTCAGGTCTAACGAGGAGCCTTGCTAATGGGTGTATCAAATTCGTTCATGCGAGTATCCTCTAATTGAGGAACTGGAGCATCCACGTTATTGCCAATTCAATTTAGGAGTGGCTTCCCACAATGATGAAAAATTTAAAAATACCGACTGTCGCGTTCGTGTTCACTTTTAATTCCGAATTGAAAAATTACGTTTTGCAAGCACATTTTTTATACTCCTTTGTCTTCGCTTTCAATACTAACACACACATTACGGACATTTTTTTTCACTGATTCAATTTTTTCCAATGAATTTGGTTCAATTATAAACTGCTATTAAAAATGTTAAAAAACAATTTTCAATAAATCATAATTTATCTTTTCGACTTTTGAAGACAAGAATTAAGTGTAATTTTATTTACACTAATTATTGTAATTTTACATCAGTTTCTGTCATTTTACAATAATTACTGAACATTTTCCAAAAAAAAAAAAAAAAAGGAAAAACGATTTAAGATAATGAGAAATGGTTGAAAAGAAGATTACGGATCGAACAATGACGATCGACGAAGTTTGAATGTGTCAATTGGTTTGGAGATGTTTGGTTTGCTCGCGCGTCATTAGCGAGGAATGTTTCGGGCAAGGTCTCTCTTCCTGTCGCGCACAACCATAAGCTGAACGAGATGCACGAACCCTCGTTCTGTGCATTGCCGCGATCTTTTGTGTACACACTAACGCGGTTTTGTTACGTTTCTCTCTTGCATTCAAGGACTCGGCGCGTGTGCGGTGCAACGACTGCATAACTGTGCACTTTTTTCGTCGGCCCGGCGCATGCAAACTCGGCTATATCATTCATGCCTTTTTTTTAATACCCGCTCGTTTATTTTACCTACAATCGTTCTTGCACTTAACAAACATTCCTGATCAATTTTTCCCAATTGTCGCTAGAGGCGTTATTTATCTGGAATACTCAAGTAAAGAAAATATAAAATTTAATCATGTTTCATTTAAAATTTACATTTGAAACAAAATTATTAAATTTAAATTAAATAAAATTGGTTGACAACGTTGGTTAAAATTTTTTTCTGTTTAATTTAAAAAAAACGGGCGGAAAATGGGTAGCAGGATAAATCAAACGATTGATCGGTCGTTGAAGTGTAATTGTTTGAATTGGATGGAAAAGACAATGAAGAACAAAGTGAGACCGGAAGTGCGACAATTACTGGCTACTTGTCGAGTAGACTTACTCGCTAGTGTCTCAAAAGATTTCACTAATGACATCACATCTCACGATGGACATTTTTTTTTCATCATTTTTTTTTGTTCGTCAATATACAAATCAATAAAAAAAATAATAAACAATTGTTTGAAGTTTTTTTTAATGCAAATTTAAAAAATTTACCTGACAATTTTGTATTGGAATGAAAACGTTGAATCGATTGATCTGTGGGTTAATCGGTATGTGCGCGTTTGAAGCCGAGCAATTACAGAATGTTATCCGTTTGGTTTTGCAGAATGAAAATATAACGGTGAGCTCGACGGTGCCTCAGGGTAGCTATGATGTCCGGGCAATGCAGTCACTTCGTGCAGAATGCGTGGAAGAAGGAGCTCTGCTCGAATTGTTTCAAGTCCAAAGAGGAACATGGCACTGATGTCGCAAGATTCAATACTTCCAGGACATTTCCCAATGTCCCTGTTGCCAATCACAAAGTTCAGGTAAATTATGACATTTTGGAAAAACAAATTTTTAAACGTATCATTTTGTAGTAACAGTCATTGTAATTTTACAATATTTTTGTAACAATTTTTTTCTTATTCTTTCTCGTTTGTTTACATTGTTATATTTTGTTATAATTTGTTTTCGTTTTTTTATTCGTCCTTTTTTTCATATTGTTTTTGTTTGGATTCGTTGTTTGTTTACATTTTTATTTTTTACTTTTTTTTATTATTTTTCGGTCTGTTTACATTTTTATTATTTGGTTCATTTTTTAAAAAAAATTCTAAACATATATTTTACAGTAACAGTCATGGTAATTTTACAATATTTGTTGTGCTTTTACAATATTAATTGTAATTTTCCGTTACCGATTGTAATTTTACAATTTACTGTACTTTTATAATATCTTGCAATTTTACATTACCAATTGTAAGTTTACATAAGTTGTAATTTTTAGTATCAAGTAATTAATTTATGTTGTAATTTTACGTTTGTTGTAATTTTTTAAAATTGTTTTTGAAAGTACAAATCAATACAAGTGTTGTTTTTGTACTTGGATAATATACTCGTTGGTACATCATTATAATTTCGATGAAATACATTGGTAACTGACAAGTATAGACGAAACAGGGGAAAAAAATTGATGTCAAATCCTTTGAGGTAATTGTGCACACTTTCTTGTGAAAATTTTATGTGCCAAGTGAAGAATGTTACGCGACCAGAGTTAAACAATAGTGACACAGTTTACTATGCGCTTTCCCGGATCTGCTTATTCATTTCAGCCGGGTCTCTCGACGTTTCCCGACCTTTTCGCCGAACACTTGTCATTGTCTCGCTCAACGGATCAAACTCAACACCATTTCCAATCGCTAATTGATTGCTGAATTAAAACTGCTCAATAATACTTTTTTCACTTTTTTCCTCACTTTGCCGAGTTGCATTTATTTCCTTGTATTTTCATTTCAGTCATTTGTATGGTAATTTTACAAGACTCATTGTAATAATTATATTGTGCTTGATATTCGTTTTAATTGTAATTTTACCATTGTTTACTGTAATTTTCTGATTTTCACTGTAATTTTACATTTTTTACTGTAATTTTATAATTATCACTGTAATATTCAGTATTTAACGGTATTTTTAAAGTTTTGCTGTAATTTTAGATGTTCACTGTAATTTTTAGATTTTCACTGTAATTTTCCATTTTTACTGTAATTTTACAATTATAATAGTAATTTGCAGTATTTAACTGTACTTTTAATGTTTTTCTGTAATTTTACATTTTAACTGTAATTTTTAAATTTTCACTGTAATATTCAATTTCTCATTGTAATTTTACAATTATAATAGTAATTTTCAATATTTAACTGTATTTTTAAAGTTTTTGCTGTAATTTTACATTTTCTCTGTAATTTTTGGATTGTTATTTTACTGTTACATTTTAATTTACTGTAATTTTACAATTATCACTGTAATTTTTAGGTTTTCACTGTATTTTCCAATTTTTTATTATACTTATTGAACTGTACTTTTAAAGTTTCTGCTGTAATTTTACAATTCTCACTGTAATTTCAAAATTGTAACCGTAATTTTAAAGTTTCAATGACAACTTTATGGTTTTTATTGTAACTTTACAATAGTCACTATAATTTACAGTATTTGACTGTACTTTTAAATCTTTCACCATAATCTTGCTGTTTTTACCTCAATTTCATAGTTTGCATTGTAATTTTACAGAGTATACTGTAAATTTCAACTTTTAAACATTTATCATAATGTCGCATTTTTAAAAAATTAAAAAAAATGTTTTCATAATTTTCTTTTTGTATCATGATCTTGATTTTGATTGGTTCCACAGGGCATCCTAAGGATCAAAGAGTCGTGCCATGTGAGATTGCGCAAAAAGAACGTGGCCTTTCCCGATTGTCTGAGCGAGGTGATTGGCTACGGGGGCGATGACTTTTCCGACCTCGAGGACGACTCCTACGACGGCGGCAGGACCTCGAATCAGGACGAGGAGGTTCCGGACAGCGAGGAGGAGCGGGCCCTGAACAACCTCACCCGGACGAACACCAACTTCAACACCGTCACTGCGAATCTCAACGGTACCACCACTACCACCGCCGCCGCCACTACAGAGATCGAAGTCACCAAGTCAACGCCCCTGATGCTGGGCAAGGTCCAAAAGGACGCTGACGGTAGGAAAAAGACCTTGCTGGTTTCGGTCAAACCCTTCGGCGGCGACGACAGCCTCCCGACAGCGAAACGACCTGCCGATCGCACCTACAAGAGTCCAGTCTCACTGGTGAAGAAGTACAACGACGCAGTTGAGGACTTGCTAAAAACCGACACCTGTCTCAGCAAAAGCAAGGAGCTCACGCTGGAAAAAATCGTGGACATGCCCCTCATCACCTCCACCAGCAAGGTCACCAAGACGGAACCCCGACCATCTAACGGGGACCTGGAGCTGCGCAGCGACAAGAAAGTTTGTCTAACCAGGGCGCAACCGTTGTCAAAGAAGTCCGACCTGGAAAAGCCGAAGGTTCAGATCCAAAGCTCGTACACGCCAAAGTCCGAGTTCAGCCTGAACGGCGACAGCGAGAACTCGGCGAGTTTCGATTCCGGCATCGAGCTGACGCTCTCGCCGCTGAAGATCGACGCCGAGGAGAAACCGGAGGAGTTCAAGGTCGAAGCGCAGCAGAACTTTAATTTTGAGAGCAGCAGGGAGATGGCGGGCGAGCCCGACGGCAAGGCCGACGAGGAAGTTGTCGAGGGTGTTGAGAGCCCTCTGCTGTTGATCGAGTCAAAAACTGCTGTCGAACCGAGGACGTCCTTTCTCCATAGCGAACCTAAGGTGAAACCCTCGGTGCCCCTCAAACCCAAGTTGGTCGCGCCCAAATGTCCCGACCCGGAGCACGTGAGATCGCCGATGGAAAAGCCGCTGGAACAGCCGAAGAGAACCTCCGACAAGGTCATTCTCAAGGGCGAAGAAGCCAAGGAACCGGAGGACGTCTCTCCGCTGACTAGCAAACGGAGGATGGCGCCCAAACCGCCAGTGGAAGACGCGAACCTGAGCTTGTTCACCAGGAACACCGTGCCGACCAACAAATCGGACTCGCCGGTGATCCGGGAGAAGGAGAAGAGGGAGAGGGCCTCGTCCTCGTCGTCCAGTCCCAAGTTCAGGAAGGAACCCGATCCATCGGTTAAGCTACCCGAGCCTGCTCCTAGGAGGAACATCTCGTTGTCGAGCGACAGTCTAAATGCGGAAAAGAACGAGGAGAAGAGCAAGAAGCACAGGTCCAAGTTCTCGCTGAAGAAGTTCTTGAGGGTCGGCACGGCGAAGAAGGACGTGGACGTGACTGTGAGCGTGTTGGACGAGGTGCACGCGGTCCCGCAGCCGAAACCGCGACTGGAGATCATCCATCCGTTGGAACTGGATGGTAACACGGTACAAGTCGTGGGCAGCGAGAAATCCAGCGAGGATGTCGTTGATTCGAGAAACGAGGCAACTGCAAGCGTTAGCGTTGGTGAGTGAAAAAAAATGAAAAAATGAGATGTAAGTTGCAATTTTGTAAACAAAACTGAAACTCGATTTTGAATTCAGGGAGACCGACGAAACCGCCGCCGCCGCCTCGCACGCAGTCGCTCGAAGATTGGCCCCGACTGGAACCGGGCAGTCGGCCCGTGAGACCGCCGCCCCCGCGAGTCGAAACGAAGGTACAACCCAGGAGCGAAAAATCGTCCTCGAAGAGTTGGCAACCGAGCGCCGAGGTTGCCTCTGATTCGATTTACGCGAACCTGGGTAAGTTTAGACCCATTCAGTGTAACTAATCCTGGTACACTGACCACTCACATGATATACTCGCACCCGCTTATCCCACAGCCTGCAACTTTATTGTATGACCAACCGTTGCACACTGTAAATAAAATATACACTACGAGATGAGAATGAAAAAGATAACAGAATAATGAAAATAAAAATTGGTTTGTATGTTTAGGTTTATGAATTGATATTGCGATAACGTTTGTGAAGGAAAACAAATTGATGTATATAAAATTATTGATGTAACGTGAAGTATTTATATAAATTCAACGATTTCATTTCAAAAGAAAGGAAAATAATGAAACCGTTTGTGACTACCTTTGGCGGTCGTTTGTTTGGAATTTGTCCCATTGCTACGTAGTGCAAGTAAAATAAGTTGAATAAGTTATAACCAACGTGAAGGTTAAGCTTAGAACTTTCTATAATCATATATTTTATAACTGAAGAAAGATCAATGCGAATGTTGTATTCGTTCTCTGTGTTTCTGTGATAAGGAACAACCTTTTTGCATTCAGCCAGGAACCTGTTTTATTGCTCTCATATGTAAATCAACAGCAAAATTCTGTACTCCTAGTATGAATATACATGACTGATGTTTATATGAAACGATTCACACATCTGATCTTGTTAATTGTGGAATAGTGAAACGATCCAATACTCAACGAATTTTTGTAATTCTGTCTCGAAAATAAATGTATTTTGAATTTTTATAATTTCAATCTACCAATTTGATTGAGAAAACCTCTTTGACTTATTGCATCATTTTCATTTCTCATTTACAATTGTGACGTCTGTGAACAATTTCATTCATCAAAATATATAACAAATTTTTTGTTTCAATTTCAATGAAAGTAAAATCAAAAAAAGGTTATATTTTTTTGTTTTTTTTTTGTGCTCAAAGTTTTACAGTGACTCATGTCAATTGGAAATGAAGGTGGAATGACGTTAGATAAGAGAAGCGCGTGAGCAAAGTTCTCACGTTATTTTAGACACGATTGTGTATCTGAAACGAACCGAAACTTGAGAGTCGCGGACAAATAAAATTTGACACTTTCACTCTTGTGCAACTTGTCCGATAGTACTTTGCTGCGGTTGACCATACGGGGCAGGCGCTGTTTTGAAATGCACAAACTTCTAACCGGCGCTGGGTTCAATTAACGCCGCATGCACCAATCGCACCATCTTATTACAATGACACGTCACTGCAGCTCCAATTACGCTTATTCTCTTTTCTCTGGTACAAGTACATTTTCCTTTTTTCTTTAGCAAAAATAATTGAGTATTTAGTCAATGTAATTTATACCGTTAAGAATTTCAAGGATACGTATTTCATTAAGACTTTGAAACAAAGCCTAAGAGGACAGAGATAACTTGCTCAAAAAAGGTAAACTTTTTATTTTATAACAACATTATTTATTAATCTTAATTAATAAATGAATATGAAAAATAGAAAGAAAAACTTTGACTTTATATTGATTATTTGTTTTATTTATTAACATGTTGAACTGTAAATAATTTTAACTTGAAATTTTGATTAATCTCAGGTGGTCAGAGTCGATGACGATTTTTAGGTACTGAATTTATTTGAAAATGTAAAATTGTTTTGTAAAATTGTTTTGTAAGAAGATGATCGTCCGATCGAGTCCGACCACTGAAACCAAAGTTGCGAATAAAAAATTGATGAACGAATGATGGATTGCGCACTTATGCTTTATAAATGTACTCGAGTTTTGTATAACTAGTCTGTGAAATTGTGCCTTGTGTCTTATTTTACTAACACCATGAATTGACAATGGCTGGATGGGCCTGCAGCAGAGGAGGCTGTTACAGGTCAAGTGCGGAGCACACTCGCGCCTTCCAAGCCCCAAAGAACTGCCAGCATGAGGGACCAGACGATCACACAACCAGTTGTGAAAAAACGTATTGTGCTTAGTCAAAATTACGACGGACTGGGCTCGCCTATCGCCGACTCGCCTGTTTGTAGCTTTTTTCATATTTCATTTTTCATCATTCATTTTTCACATGGATACATTTTAATTGAAAAAGAAAAAAATTGAATTGTAAATTTTGTATTTTTTTTTTTTTTTTTTTTTTCTAAATTTGATTTTTTACTCAATGAGTTAGAAATGATGAAAACAAATTTTGTGGATTCATAAATAATTGATGTAAATAATGTGAATACATTTCAGGCATCGAGTGAACAGGCATATGATTGTCTGTCAAGCTCGCCGGAGTGCGACTCAAGTCTGGCCCTTCGTCATGGAAACGAACATCGCTTACATCATAAGAAAAAGCAATCGGATAGCAGTGCAATAGAGTCGAACGGGCAGTTCAAATATCATTCAACATTTACGCGATCCACTTCACTGCCGTACTGCAGCAGTGAAACGGAAAGCGAGCTTTACGCTCCGTACAATTTTTATACTGGGGATGAGGTATCAAACATTCCATCTGATTAAACCCTTCATTCACCGTGTACAGCGCCCATACATTCTAAATCTCAAAAAATTATCATATTTTACACACATTTAAAAAAATATTTTTATTATAAAGTTCGACTAAATGTTTAAACAATTTTTGTTTTTTTTTGTCATTAAAAAAATTTTCTACACAATTTTAATGACTAATCTAATTTTCATAAATTAAACAGGGACCTGAGGATGACCAGGATTGGAAGAGCAAAACTGACGAGTCCAAAGTAAGCTGCTTCCGGCAACGAAGAGGTCGTGGCATTGTACACCGAAGTTTGGAGGACAATTATGGAGCTGTCGTCGTAGCAAATCATGAAGCTCTGGCTCAATTTTTAGAACAAGTAGAACAAAATTTTACTATTTGATTAAAAAAAAACTATCTCTTACATTTTCATGTTTAGATACAAATTTATATTTGATTTTAAGATTGACACAAATTTAGAACCTTCATTTTCAGTTGAATCAGCAAGTGAGCCCGTCGTCGGTTAGTCTTCGGGGTCTGAAAACCGCGAACCCGAGACTGAGGGACTTTAATCTGGAAAGCACGAATGCAGTGCCCGTAGGCAGAAGAATATTTTACCCGGCAAGTTGGAACGAGCAAAGCGTCACCATGTGCGTATCATTCGACGCAACCATGCATGACCCTAATAAGGAATTCTATCTCGAGCCTGTGATCGAATTCATAGATGCCGTTCCTTCGGAGATCCATGAAACAATCAATTACAGAGGCAGACAAAGCGAGGAAGGTGCGAGCCCGTTTCGTTCGAACGAAAATTTTACCAACTGTTCCTTTAGGGTCAACCGGGGTAATTGTGACACGAAATTGCAAAGTTGTTTTTCAACTTGATGTAATTTTTGTAAATAAGAATATTTTGGCCTGCATTTTTTTATAAGTTAATCGAGCCCTATCAAATGAAAAAATGACGTTGGAAATTGAAAAATTATTATGCAGAAAAAAATACCTAAATTTTCACAATTGCCCCGTAGACCGGGGTAAATTGTGACACTATGTGGGGTAATTGTGATTTAACGAATAATTGTTATTGCCAACATTTTTTATGGTTAATCTTAGGAAGTACAATTATCCATTATCTAAATAATATCATAAACATGCATACAAATTTGTTCTATAGAAAATGATGAGAAATATCATAATGTATTAAAAATTATAAAATATTAATCGCAAAAAGTATGCTAGGCTATATTTATTAATTTTGATGTAATAATT